>CM051236.1:487137570-487405533 GCA_027917425.1 Gastrophryne carolinensis | reverse complement strand
TCAGCATCTAAAATTAATATATTTTACATGTTTAGTCACTAATTTATTATACTTTCCCCCACTGGGCTGCAACTCTGTTCGGGAATTTAGGATACGGGCGCCGCCATCTTGACTCAGAAGCATCACACTTACTGAGGAGAGGAGAGTGGGATAAGGTACAGGGGGGCGGGTTATAGCTGTGCTTTGCTCAGACAGAGCAGAGCTGGGGTCAGGGAAAGGTCAGCAGTCCCAGAATGCAGAGCAGCACAGTCACTTCCTGTTTGCAGGCACTTCCTGTTTGCAGGCTGCCTGCAAAAATGGCAGCTTCCATAAGCCGCCATCTTGGATGTTTAAAGGCTTATAAAATACAGTAGATGCAGGTAGGATGATTTTTAATGTGAGCAATCTGTATGTACAGGGTGTGGGAAACATATAAGATAGACTCTTATTTAGAGTGAAGGTCCGCTTTAAGGTTGAGGGTTGTGGTTCCTCCCGGTACCCCTTTTTAATAAGAGGGATCGTTTTATAGGTTTGGGCCAGTAGAGTCTTGTAGCCTTATTGAATATTCTAAGTATGTCACACACCCCACTTCAAACATTAATAATTACACTAGGGTTAACGCACCGCTAGGTGGCAGCATTGCAGAGAATCTCCAAAAACTTCAACAGGCCCCTCCCGGTCTATACATACCTGGTACCTCCCAAGAACCTCCCAGTGTTGTTCTCTGCAAGGTGGCGACAAGACAGAAGAAAGAAGTCTCCTGCTTGCAGGTAGCCGGGGTATCCCCCCGCCCCCCCCCCCCCCCCCCCGTGGTCTATTTCTGCCCGGCTCTTGTTTGATAGTATATCTATTTACTGGCAGCCTCCCAGCTTCGGCTGTAGGCCGGGCAAAAGGTAGCCGGCACCATTGGTGCCTAGGAGATTAGCTCCTCCGCTCGACCCTTCATTGCGGGGCATAGCGGGATTCCCGGAGTGGTGATCCGGATGTGGGATGCCCCTATGTAATAGGTTAGCGGTCAGGATGTGCCTAGCCCTGGGACTTTAGTTATTCCACATTCCGGGGTGTGGGGCGCGTTTTGGGACTGGTGACATGTTTGTGTGAGTGTGGCTGCTGCGCTGCTGTACTGTGAGGGCTTATGCGCTGTTTACTGTGGTGGATTTTTATTGCGGATCTGCTTTGTGTGTCTTCTTGTCACTCTGTCTGCGTGAATGGCTCTCTCCCCTCAGGAGCCGGGGGGGCGGGGCCTCGCGGCGCGCTGCGCCGCGGTCCCGCCTGTGGCTGAGCGCCGTGTTCGGCGCTTACAGCCTGCGTGTCCGGTCTGCACAGGGGGGACAGCGGAGATGAGTGTGTGGGTCTGTTTTTTTGTGCGCACTTGGGAACCGGCAGGTTGCTCCGCCGGTCCCGTCTTAGAGGCTGAGCGCGGTCTCTGCCTGCTGGCGCTGACGCTGCAAGGGGGCGGGGCCGCGCGCTGATTGGTTGTCCCGGAGGGGCGGGGCCTTCTCGGCTCCCGCGCTCCCGGGGCTCGTCTTCCCCTCCCTCACTTCTCTGAGCGGTGTTGCGGGCCGCCATCTTCTGCGGTGCCTAGCTGCGCTGTGCTCTCTCTCAGGTAGGCGTTTTAGTTTTTCTTGCGGGGGATGCTCACATAAAGTTGGTGGCCTGGCCCCCCGTTTTACGTCCCCTCCTCCTCCTCCTGCCTCCTCGCTCCTGCACATCTTTAAAGTGCTGGTTGTGTATTTTAACCATTTCCTGTGTCTATGGTTAATGAGGGGAGGGGGGGGGGGTTGTATGTTATGTTGTATGCTTGTTTAGGTTTTATTGTGCCTGGATTGACTCCTGTCCCTCTCCCTTTGTGTCTTTCAGATCCTGGGATCCCGTCTGGCAGGGCTCTCCCGGTCTTATATACCTGGCTCGTGGGGGGTGTTTTTCATTGCACTATATATATATATATATATTTATATATATTTATAAGGGTTTTTATGCTATTCCCCTGGGTCAGGATCTTGTGACAATCTTTAGACAATTGTTAGGTTATTAAGGGGCATCCCGGGTCGCGTACCGCATAAATCCCTGGGTTCTGCGACAATCGGGACAATCCAAGGTGTGCGGGGGTTGTGGGACTCCGCTCCAGGGAGATGATGTCATTTTGTGTATCCCTTGTGCACAGCAGAACATTGCACGGCAGTCCAGTACTCCGGTGCCTAGCACTTCGTCAGCCGCGCCATCTCCCTCTCCCCCTCGCTTATTCCGGACCCCGTGTGACGTTGTCCTGGGCGGGGATTCGCAGTCTGAGGTATGTGCCCGTTTGACCAGCCTTGAGAAGCGGTTTTCTGCTATAGCCGCTCAGAAGGCTCCAGCTAAGCGGAAGCATCTGTCTCCGCCTCCGCCGGATTCAGATGAGGAAGTTGTGGGAGATCTGGATTGGTCGGATCGTCCCCTTGAAGATGGTGAGCTCGTTGAGGAAGAGGATTCTGATGTTCAGCAGTTGCTGGGTTCTGAGGGGGACCAGGCTGCTGGCCTCCCTCTCGATTCTTCTACCATTCTGACCCAGATGTTTGAGGTTTTGGATTTGGATCCTCCGGTGGTTGCTCCTAGGCCTAAGGGTCAGCTTTTTGGGGTGTCCAAACAGCGTCTGGAGTTTCCCAGCCAACAGCATTTTGAGGAAATTGTTTTCAAGCAATGGGAGCAACCTACACGTCTTGTTGGTGTGCCGTCTAGCTGGGATAGGAAGTATCCCTTCCCGGCGGAATTGATGAAGCGTTGGTCTGTCCCCCCTGAGGTAGATACTCCGGTCTTGGGACTGTCCAACACGGCGGTCGTGCATTCCCCTGACACGACTTCGCTCAGGGACGGCGAGGATCGCCGGGTTGATCAGCTTGCCCGTCATGGTTTTATATGTGCGGGTTCGGTGTTGAGGCCTGTCTGTGCTTCGGCTCTTTTGACTTTTGCTGTCAGGTCTATTGTCAGGGACTTGGGTGTGGATCTCGTGCCCACCAGTGATGAGTCCCTTGCGCTTAAGCGCTGCGAGTCTTTCTTGTCTTTTATCCTGGCTGCTCAAGAGGATGCCATGTTGATGTGTGGCATGGCTACTGCCTTGCTGGTGGCTATCCGGCGCTGTGTGTGGTTGAGACAGTGGACGGCTGATTTTAATTCTAAAAGATCGCTCACGGCTTTGCCCTTTTTGGGTTTGAGGCTTTTTGGTGAGAGGCTGGATTCTGTTGCCAAGGGAGGTAAGTTACCTCAGCGCAAGAAATTTCGCCGTTCCTTTCGGGGGACGGTCTCGTTCAATCCGTCCTTTCGGGGAGTCGGAGCCGGTAGGGGTGCGGGCTCCTCGGCCCCCTGGGGCGCCAGTTGGAATAGGGGCAGAGGCCGTGGCCGTCCCGCTCGCGTCTGGGGTCCCAAGCCGGTTGCCAAGCCCACCCAGCAATGAGGGGGCGCCCTCACCCGATCGGGTGGGGGGACGGTTGCAACTTTTCTCCCGGGTGTGGGACCAGGAGGTCCCGGACAGATGGATCCGGGAGGTGGTTTCGGCCGGTTACAAGTTGGAGTTCGAGTCCCGTCCTCCTCCAAGGTTCTTCAGGTCTCGGGTGTCTTTGGATCCTTTGGCCGCGCAGGG
Source organism: Gastrophryne carolinensis (assembly GCA_027917425.1). Lineage (NCBI taxonomy): Eukaryota > Metazoa > Chordata > Amphibia > Anura > Microhylidae > Gastrophryne > Gastrophryne carolinensis. The sequence continues at coordinate 487,401,941 of CM051236.1, read as the reverse complement.
GCTCCTGGCGGCAGTAAGGAATCTTCTAGATTTAGCTGTCGTTTGCCCGGTTCCTTCTTCAGAGGTAGGGCGCGGGTTTTACTCCAATCTCTTCACGGTTCCCAAAAAGGACGGGTCCTTCCGTCCTATTCTGGATTTGAAGTTTCTCAACAGGTTTATTCGTCCCCGGAAGTTCCGCATGGAAACCCTGCGGTCTGCGATCGGTTCGCTTCGGCAGGGGGACTTTATGACGTCCATAGACATCAAGGATGCGTACCTGCACGTGCCGATCTTTCCTGCTCATCAGCGGTTCCTTCGTTTCGTGGTGGAGGATCGGCATTTTCAGTTTGTGGCTCTTCCATTCGGCCTCACCTCTGCTACGAGAGTGTTCACCAAGGTGTTGGCGGGGGTGATGGCCCTGCTCAGAGCTCAGGGGATTCGCATTGTGCCTTACCTGGACGATCTTCTCATCATGGCTCCTTCCTTCAGTCAAGCAGAGGGGGACACCAGCACGGTGGTGTCTATGTTGGAGAGGTTCGGCTGGGTGATCAATTACCCCAAGTCCTCGCTGGTTCCGGCCAGGGTGGTGACCTTTCTGGGGATGTCGTTGGACTCCTGCCAGCACAGAGTGTTTCTCCCTCAGGCCAAGGTTCTGATGATTCAGGAATTGGTCCAGCTGCTCCTCTCCCATCCTCATCCGTCCATTCGTCTGGGGATGAGACTGGTGGGGTTGATGGTGGCCTCGTTCGAGGCAGTTCCCTTTGCTCAGTTTCATACGAGGACTCTTCAACTTCATCTTTTGGCGTCTTGGAACCGGTGTCCGGGGTCGTTGGATCGGTCCTTCCGGTTGTCCCCTCGGGTTCGGCAGTCCCTTCTGTGGTGGTTGGTCTCGGACAACCTTCTGAAGGGCAGGTCGTTTCTGACTCCGCTTTGGGAAACTGTCACCACGGATGCCAGTTTGTCAGGCTGGGGAGGTTTTTGGAAGGATTTTCGGTTTCAGGGGCAGTGGGACCCTCAGGAGGCCCACTTGCCCATCAATGTTCTGGAATTGCGAGCCATCAGGTTGGTTCTGGCTCGCTTGACGCATCATTTACAAGGTCTGCCGGTTCAGGTTCGCTCAGACAATCAGACGGCGGTTGCTTACATCAATCACCAAGGTGGGACTCGCAGTCTGGGTGCCCACAGGGAGGTGTCTCTGATTCTGGTCTGGGCGGAGACTCATGTCCCTTGCATCTCGGCTGTTTACATTCCGGGAGTGGAAAACACAGAGGCGGATTTTCTGAGCCGGTGTGCGTCCCGTCGGGGGGAGTGGTCTCTCCATCCCCAGGTGTTTCGGTCACTTTGGTGGGGGACGCCGGAGGTGGATCTGTTTGCCTCTCGTCACAATCACAAGCTTCCGTCCTTTGTGTCCCTGTCCCGGGACCCTCTGGCTCTGGCGGTGGATGCCATGACCCTGAGCTGGAGGGACCTGGGGTTTCTTTATCTGTTCCCTCCGATTCCCATGCTAGGCAGGGTTCTGCGAAAGTTGGTTCTGGAGGGAGTTCCCGCCGTTCTCGTGGCTCCAAGGTGGCCAAGGCGGGTGTGGTTCGCGGACATCGTTCGTCTGGCCGTGGATCAGTTCGATCTGCCTCTTCGGCCAGATCTTCTCACTCAGGGTCAACTATGTTACCCCAGTTTACAAACGCTGGCTTTGACGGCTTGGCTGCTGAAACCTCCATCTTAAAGGAGGAGGGTCTTTCGGATGCGGTCATTCGGACTCTTATTAGTGCCAGGAAGAGATCTTCTTCTTCCATCTATTACAGGTATTGGAGATCTTATATTGATTGGTGTGAGGCTAGGTCTTTGCCTTGCCGGGTCTTTTCTGTGTCTAGGATTTTGGAGTTTCTTCAGTCGGGGCTGGACTCCGGTCTTCAGCTGAGTACCTTGAAGGGGCAGGTTTCTGCTTTGTCTATTTTTTTCCAGAAATCTTTTGCTAGTCATTCCTTGGTCAAGACTTTTTTCCAGGGGGTTTCGCATGTGCGGCCTCCTAGGAAGCCTTTGCTCCCAGTGTGGGATTTGAATTTGGTTCTTTCTGCTCTTAAGGCTCCTCCTTTTGAGCCTTTGCGGGATGTTGCTTTGTCCATTCTTACTCAGAAGGTTGCCTTTCTGGTGGCCATCACTTCGGTTCGGCGTGTTTCAGAGTTGGCAGCTTTGTCTATTCAGGCTCCTTATTTTGAGGATCATCAGGACAAAGTGGTTTTTCGTTACAAGTCAGATTTTCTCCCTAAAGTGGTCTCTGCTTTTCATCTTAACCAGGACATTGTTCTTCCTTCCTTGTGTCCTAAGCCTAAGAATGTCAAGGAGAGTGCTTTGCACTGCTTGGATGTGGTACGTTGTGTCAGGTACTATCTACGTGCTACGTCTTCTTTTCGTAAGACTGATGCCTTTTTCGTTGTGCCATGTGGGCCTAGGAAGGGTTTGGCTCCGGCCAAATCTTCCATTAGTAAATGGATTCGTCAGGCCATTGTTGGTGCTTATTCGGCTAAAGGGAAGGATCCTCCTTTCCGCGTTACTGCTCATTCTACTCGTGCGGTTGGTGCGTCCTGGGCTTTTCAGCACCAGGCTTTGGTTGAACAAGTGTGTAAGGCTGCAACTTGGTCTTCTGTTCATACTTTTTCTAAGTTCTATAAGGTTGATGTGCGGGCCTCAGCGGATGCTGTTTTTGGCCGCAAGGTTTTGCAGGCTGCAGTGGTTTGAGTTTTTTCTGCGTTATTGCCTGTTCGGATACCCACCCTTTTCTGGACACTGCTGTTGGATGTCCCTAGTGTAATTATTAATGTTTGAAGTGGGGTGTGTGACATACTTAGAATAATACCATTTTGTGAATACTCACCTGTAAAATGGGTATTATAAGTATGTCACACACCCCACTTCACCCGCCCTTTTCGGTATCCTGGCTCTTTATTTGGTGAAGTTTAGTTCTTTACGTTGAGGGTTACATTGTTTGGTTCTGGTACCTTGTCTTACTGCTGTTCTAATACTGGGAGGTTCTTGGGAGGTACCAGGTATGTATAGACCGGGAGGGGCCTGTTGAAGTTTTTGGAGATTCTCTGCAATGCTGCCACCTAGCGGTGCGTTAACCCTAGTGTAATTATTAATGTTTGAAGTGGGGTGTGTGACATACTTATAATACCCATTTTACAGGTGAGTATTCACAAAATGGTATTTTTACTATTTTAAATCACCATAATGGAGGCATCAGGGGATAGTGAGCTGGGGGACCCATTTGGGCAGGACAGGCTCTGCCCCTTGTGCAGGACGAATCCTTTGGGCGGATTCAGCACTGTTTGTACCAATTGCGCCAGAGGCATTATTTTGGACCTTGAACGGGCGGTCGTCCCTGACCCTAGCCCTGTACTACCATCGGCCTCTCCGGCCCCTCCGCTGCTGCATTCAGCCCCCAGCGAAGGGGGAGCCAGCAAGGGGTCTCATACTGACTTTGCGCAAAGGCTGGCCAGTCTCGAGAAACAGATTTCGTTGACGGCCCCTAAGAAAGCCTCAAATAAGAAGTGGCATCTGGAGCCGATTTACTCGGATGATGATCTTTTTGATGGTTTGTTCTCTGCGGAGGAAGGTGAGTTGCCAGATGATTCACGTTCCACTGTGAATTATTCTGCTGGCAATTACAGTATTTCGGACTCCTCCTAGGATTTGTGGCTCCGGATGATATGGAGAAATTGCTTTCCTCGATGTTTGATACACTACACATTGTTCCTCTCAGAGCGGCTAAGAGGAAGCAGAGTGATTTGTTTATGCCTGAGGGACAAAGGCGGGTCTTCCGGAGCAGCCTACTTCTCTAACATGATCCTTAAGGAATGGGAAAGGCCTTACAGGTTACCGTCGGTCTCTAAGGGCCTGGATAGGCGGTATTCCTTCCCTGATGAGCTGGTTCGCTTATGGTCTCACCCTCCCGAGGTGGACCCTCCCGTGTCAGGTCTATCCAACACTACTGTTATGCCGTCACCTGACAATGCTTCCTTATGTGACACTGCAGACAAGCTCATGGACCAGCTAGCCTGTCATGCGTTCACCTTTGCTGGTGCTCTTTTTTGCCCTGTGTGCGCCTCGGCAATTGTCTCACTAGCCAACAGAAGGAAGGTGAGACACCTTGTGGCTAGAGCTAAGGCTCGCAGGCGGGACGAGGAGTTTAAGGACCTCAAGGCCTGCTTAGATTTCATTGGTTTTGTAGTTACTGCCTTGGATGATGTGATCCGGCTTGGTGCCAGGATTTCGGCTTTGCTTGTTGCTCTCCGCCGTTCGCTCTGGCTGCGGCAGTGGTCGGCTGATGCGGCTGCCAAGAAGTCTCTCACGAGTCTCACTTTTGTGGGGAGCAGGCTGTTTGGGGAGCGCCTAGACCTTTTGGTCAGGGATGGTAGACTCCCTCAGAGAAGGAACCCTGCTCGGTCCTTTCGGAACCCCTCCTCCTATTGTCCCTTTCTAGAAGGAAGAGGTTCTTCATTTCCAGGTGGCCGCAGAGATACCTGGGGCAGAGGTAGGTCCCGCGGCCGACCCAACCCCTCCTGGGGAGCTAAGTCCAAGCCCCCCACTAAGCCCCCTCAGGCATGAGGGGGCGCCCTCACCCATCCGGGTGGGGGGACAGCTTCTGCTGTTTGCTCAGATCTGGAGACGTCACGTCTTGGATCGGTGGATTCAGGAGGTAGTGTCCTCCGGTTACAAGATAGAGCTGGCAGCCAGGCCGCCCACAAAATTCCTCCGTTCAAGGATATCCCGAAACCTGCTAAAGGCTCAAGCTTTGAGAAAGGCTGTGCAGCACCTCCTGCAGGAACAGGGTCAGGGATTTTACAACCTGTTCACGGTTCCCAAGAAGGATGGAACGCTAAGGCCGATACTGGACCTGAAGGGTCTCAACAGGTTTGTCAGAGTCAGACATTTCCGCATGGAAACATTACGGTCGGTGGTGAGATCGCTTCGGCCCGGCGACTTCATGACCATGGTGGACTTCAGGGATGCTTACCTGCACATCCTGATTTTCCAGGGACATCAGAGGTTTGCTCTGGAGGATCAGCTTTACCAGTTTGTAGCACTTCCATTCGGGATCTCCTCAGCCCCCGGTGTATTCACCAAGGTGCTGGCGGGCATCATGGCTATCCTGAGGAGCCAGGGCATTCGTGTGTTAACCTATCTGGACGACTGATTGCGGCCCAGTTACTTCAGCAGGCAGAGAGCGATACTCGGACGGTGTTGTCAACCCTGGAGGCCTTTGGCTGGGTAATCAATTACCCCAAGTCATTTGTCACTCCCGCAACAGTGAGATCCTTCCTGGGAATGACGATTGACACCGCTCAGGTCAAGGTTTTGGGTCTCCAGATGCAGGTGCAGGCCTTGCTGTCCTGTCAGCAGCCATCGGTACGTCTGGGGATGAAATTGGTGGGCCTAATGGTGTCCTGCTTCGAGGCAGTGCCCTTCGCCCAATTTCACATGAGACCTCTTCAATTGAACCTGCTGACCTGTGAATCGGACTCAGGAGTCCTTGGAATATGGCTTTTTGCTGTTCCCCCTGACCAGGCAGTCCCTCTTGTGGTGGTTGGACTCTTGGAATCTGCTGGTGGGCAGGTCCTTTTTGACTCCCCATTGGCAGATAGTTACCACGGATTCCAGTCTGACAGGCTGGGGAGGCGTTTGGCAGACTCAGAAGATCCAGGGTTAGTGGGGGCCACAGGAGAATCGCTTACCCATAAATCTCTTGGAGTTCAGAGCGATCCGGTTGGTGCTTCTACGCTTGACTCCCCATTAAAGAGGTCGTGCGATCCAGGTTCGCTCGGAGAATCAGACGGCTGACTCCTACATCAACCACCAGGGCGGGACTCGGAGCAAGTGACCCCTCAAGGAGGTAACTCAGATTCTGACTTGGGCAGAGGAGAATTGTCCCTGCATCTCAGTGGTCTACATCCCCGGGGTGGAAAACCAGGAGGCAGACTCCCTGAGCAGGAGTGCCTTGCGTCTGGGGGAATGGTCTCTCAGCAGCAAGACCTTTCACACTCTGTGTCTCCGCTGGGGTCAGCCGGACGTGGATCTGTTTGCGTCCAGACACAATCACAAGCTTCCAAGGTTCGTCTCCCTCTCAAGAGATCATCTGGCGATTCCTTGGACGGAGTTCAAATTTCTATATGCATTCCACTCCTGGGCAGAGTGCTGTGCAAGATAGCCCAGGAAGGGGTACCAACCATCCTGGTGGCTCCTCGTTGGGCGAGAAGGAGTTGGTTTGCAGACATAATCCAGATGTCAATAGATCACTACATCATGCCCGACGACCCAGGGCTTCTCACACAGGGGTCGCTGCAGCACCCTAATTTACGCGCCTATAATGCTTGGTGCGAGACCAAGAGTCTTCCCTGCCACATTTTCTGTTGCTAGGATCCTGGAGTTTTTACAACACAGCTTAGACTTGGGACTCTGGCTGAGCACCCTCAAGGGTCAGGTCTCGACTTTAACCATCTTTTTCCAGAGATCCATTGCCAACCATAGGTTGATCAAGATTTTTTTCCAGGGAGTTATCCATGTCCGGCCACCGCGTAAATCAGTACCAAATTCAAGTCCCACACCGGTAATACTATCTGCTCTTCAGGGTCCTCCCTTCGAGCCATTGTGCGATGCTGCATTGTCTATGTTGACCCTCAAAGTGGTCTTTTTGGTAGCGATCGCCTCTGTGCGTCGTGTATCAGAGCTGGCCGCGCTTTGTATGAAACCACCCTACTTTGAGCTGCATAGGGATAAGGGTCGTTTCTCCCTTTCACCTTAATTAGGAAGTTGTCTTACCTGTCCAGCACCGGCTAATTCCAAAGAACGAACCCTCCAAGCTTTGAATGTGGTCAGAGCCATAAAGTATTACCGGTTTGCGACTGAATCCTTCAGGAAATCGGATTTGCTCTTTGTCCTAACAGAGGGTTCTAGGAAAGGTTTGCCACCAGCCAAGTCCACTCTCAGTAAGTGGATCAGGCGGTGGTACAAGCAAGCTCTTCCAGGGGGAAGGAACCCCCTTTTCAGATCACTGCTCATTCTACCAGAGCTATTGGTGCCTCTTGGGCTTTTCAGCACCAGGCATCGGTGGAACAAGTTTGTTAGGCCACAACTTGGTCTGTTCATACTTTTACTAAGTTTTACAAGGTGGATGTCAGGGCCTTAGCTGATGCGGTTTTTGGCCGAAAGGTGCTTCAGGCGGTAGTGAAATGAACTACATGCTGTTCTGCACTGGGGATCCCGCCCATATGGACACTGCTTTTGGATGTCCCAGTCGTAAGGATATTGGGACAACCTGGACTGGATGTAGGGAAAAATACAATTCTGTGAAACTTACCTGTAGAATTGTTTTAAAATACATCCCGTCCAGGTCGTCCCACCCCGACCTTGTATTTATTATGTCCTGTTTGCCTGTTATGGTGATCCACATTTTTATCTGTTCATAAGAAATTTGTTGTTCTAATCTTTTGCTTAGAGAGAGTACAAGCTGAAGCTATGTGAAGTAACATGGTTTCTTAGGCCTCCCGGCCTGTCCTCTTGTGAATACTGCTTTTAACCACTGGGGAATGATAGAGGGACAGCTGCCTTCATAGGGGGTTGGGAGGAGCTACAGCTTTGATCTTGCAGTCGAGCGCCCCCTAGGGGCGAACACCCAGTCATAAGGATATTGGGACGACCTGGACTGGATGTATTCAAAAACAATTCTACAGGTGAGTTTCACAGAATTGTATTATTTGCATGGCAGCCAATCGGGGACCACCAGCTTTCAAGTTTGTTATGCCAACCCACTCTGAAAACCCAGTTGGTCCATCAGCAGTCAAAAGGAATCGCCCCCCACCAACAGTGGGCAGTGTAAATTACAAAATAAATGTAGACAATCAGAGACGACCTTTACATGTTCAAAAGCAACATATACAAGTTTACAGCAAGAAAAAAAAAAGTTTTTAGTACTCCGCAGAAAACCTTTTCTTGAAAGTGGACCTATCGACAACAGTGCCTGCTCTGGAGTCTAAAAATAAGGCTCCAGGGCTGGCCAACTAGCTGCCCATGGGGCGCCCTGATTCGGGATGCCCACCTGATAGCCTGCAAACCCCATACTTTACCACCAGTCCCTCGATGCGATTGTGGGCTACATCCTCCGGAATCCCGGCAGCTGTGTGCTCCCCGCGCCCAGCCAATCACATAGGCCAGTTGTGGTTGAGCGCAAACTCCGCAGGGAAACCGGCGACTCGGCTGCCACTGCTCAGTCCGGCTCGAAGGCAATATGCCATGCAGTAGTACGCATAGCATAAAACTCTAACTAGATAAGAGTCCGTGCGTGCACCTTGGGAACTGTGGACAAGTAAATTGAGGGGCTGATCTAGGGGAGTCCAAATCGGGATGCCCCAGGGACAAGGATCAATCACCAGGATAGTGAAATTCCTGGTGATTCGTCCACTTCAAGCTGTAATGAAGAAATTATTTTTTCCAAATTCTTTAATGGGTCTACAAACCCAAACCAAAAAGACACCTGCCTTCTCTCCGCCACAGCAGGTTCTAGCCAATCCGCTGCTCAGAAAACTCCCGGTGTGCTTGCGCACTGTTCCAAACCACTTATGTAAGATTATCAGTCATTGTGCCTGTGCAAAGACTCCCCCCCCCCCCCCCCATAGAGGTGGTGTGCCAATGCAATTCCTGGCAAGCCCTCTCCAGTGCAATGAATGCCATTGCAATGAGCGGAACCACGGCCAGCAGGGAGCATTGGTTATGGCCCGAAGAATTTGAGGACGCATGCTTCCGGTGCCCCTCAACCTGTGATCTGTTGGACGGGTGGAAAACTACTACAGGGGAGAGAAGGTACTGTAAAATCTGTTTGTTTTTGGGGTTTATAGTCCTTCAGAGAGGGGTTATATCTGCCTTCACTGCGGAGTTGTGTCTTCCAAATAATGCAAAAAAGCGAGTTTCTTTTGATTGATTGCAGCACAGCTGTCACCATCTAGAATCTTCTGAAACTGCATCACACGCATCAGCTTCAGTGGCATCAGTGTGCATAGATATTCCTTAATTTTCTAAAAAGTTTCCGAGTGGCCTGCTCTGTATTATGCTCTGTCATTCCTGGCCCTCCCGGGTCCAGGTTTACTTTAAAGCCTGCTGTTTTTCTGCACGCTAATAGCTTTGACATTTCATTTTGAGTTTGCATTTACAACCTGTAATCATCCTGGAAGCGGCACAGCTAGTGGCGTAGAGGAGAAAAATGTAACAAACTAAATTGTCAATCTGTGTCTGCACCTTGCCAGATCCCAAGCCTGCTTCTTGTGTTTATAATGTAAGTGTTGGGATACGCTAATAGAAATTATTATGTGACCCCCCGTCTATTGGGAAAGTACAGCAGCAACTAGAAAAACAAATCCGTATTAAAGGGCTTGTGCAAGAAAAAAAAAAACAACTCTCCTTTTATCCTCCACAGTGGATGGCTCCTATTCCAAACTATTTCAGTCCTATTCCAAGCAAATGGCTATATACAGTGCAGCGTTGTCAGCCCTCAACCACCGCCAGGGCCGGCGTTAGGATGGAAGGAGTGCTGTGCGAAGCTACTGGATGGCACCATCCCAACACACTTCTGCGCTTCCTCACTACCGGCCTACTGCCCCACGTGGTTGCCGTTGGCCACTGGGGTTCGCCGGAATCACCCTGTACATAACCAAGCATCAAGTCTCATGTCAGGCAGAGGTACCCACTCACAGGTGCGTTCCCTAGTCATTGACTGCCAGTTTCACTGCCCCATGTGACCACATGTGGACTGGTGGACGGTGGGAAGGCAATGCAGAAGTGGGGAAGTTCCTCTAGTATAAGGCATGATGCTAGGGACGAGTGGATCTGCTTTAAAGTAGAATAAAACCTGTATTTGCCGGCACTGAAGTCTAAAAGACTTCAAAGCCGGCTGATTCCCTATCCCTGGGAGTTGGAGTTGCTTCAGAGCAAGGTGAGAATTCTCACTCCTTTTTTAGGAGAAAAAAGTGCCTTTGGTTTTTATTGTCCACCTTGGGGCTAATTCTGAGGCAGGTGAAAAAATACAATTCTGTGATTACTCACCTGTAGAATTGGTATTATGAGTATACAGTACGTCCTGCTCCAAATCTAATACTTACAGTTGGGATATACTCCGCCAGATGGCGCTGGATTGCAGAGACATCGAAAATAGGCTCCTCCCGGCCCCTCAAATACCCAGGGACCTCCCACAAATCCCCAGCATTGAAAAGCAGTTAATGAGAAGCCGGGAGAATTAAACAATCCAAACTATCAACTATAACCATGATAACAATCCCCATACAGGGGATCCAAGAAAATGCAAACCAAGGGTGGGTTGGAGCAGGACATACTGTATACTCATAATACCAATTCTACAGGTGAGTAATCACAGAATTGTATTATTCTTAGTATACAGTACGTCCTGCTCCAAATCTTATACTTACAGTTGGGACATCCAATAGCAGTGTCCATAAAGTAGGGTGGAATCCCCAAGAAAATCAGCAGCAGGCAGTTTAAACCACTGCCGCCTGCAGAACCTTTTGGCCAAAAACAGCATCAGCTGAGGCCCTAACATCAACCTTGTAAAACTTTGAAAAGGTATGAACAGAAGTCCAAGTAGCGGCCTTGCAAACTTGTTCAACAGAAGCCTGGTGCTGAAAAGCCCAAGAGGCACCAATAGCACGAGTGGAATGAGCAGTAAGGCGGAAGGGAGGATTCTTCCCCTTAGCAGAGTAGGCCTGAATCACAGCCTGACGAATCCACTTGCTGTAGACTTGGCAGGAGCCAAACCCTTCCTAGGACCAGAAGGGACCACAAAAAGAGCATCAGTTTTCCTGAAAGGTGCAGTAGCCACCAGATAGTACTTCAAACACCTAACCACATCCAAAGAGTGCAAAACCCTCTCCTTAGCATTGCTAGGATTAGGGCACAAAGAAGGAAGAACAATATCCTGATTCAAATGAAAGGCAGACACTACCTTAGGCAGAAAGTCAGGTTTGAAACAAAACACCACCTTGTCCTGTTGTCTCTCATAGTAGGGGGGCTGAATGGAAAGCGCCGCCAACTCAGACACATGCCTGACGGAAGTGATAGATAGCCACCAGAAACACAACCTTGAGCGTAAGAATGGCCAAGGCAGCATCCTGCACAGGTTCAAAGGGAGCACCCTGCAAGGCTGACATAACCAAGTTCAGATCCCAAACAGGCACCATAGGCTTACGTGGGGGGCGCACATGAGTGACCCCCTGGAAAAAAGGTCCTGATCAGAGGGTGCTGAGCAAAGGACTTCTGGAAGAAAATAGCCAGGGCAGAAACCTGACCCCTCAGAGTACTGAGTTGGAGCCCCATCTCCAACCCATGCTGCAGGAACTCCAGAATCCTGGGAATAGAGAACACACGACAGGGAAGAGACTTAGACTCACACCAGTCAATGTAGGCAAACCCTGTAGTAAATAGAAGAAGACTTCTTCCTAGCTTTAATCAAAGTATCCACAACCGAGGAAGACAGCCCCTTCTCCATCAATATGGAGGTTTCAGCAGCCAAGCCATCAAAGCCAGAGTTTGTAAATTGGGATGGCGTAGTGAGCCCTGAGTGAGCAGATCTGGCACCAAGGGCAGAGCGTACTGATCTACTGCCAGCTGCACCACGTCTACGAACCACACTCTTCTTGGCCACCTGGGGGCCACCAGAATTGCTGGCACTCCTTCCAGAGCAATCTTGCGCAGAACCCTTCCCAGCAGGGGAATTGGAGGGAAGACATACAGGAACTGAAACAGGTCCTTCCATTACATTGCTAGCGCATCCGAGGTCAGGGCCAGAGGATCCCTGGACAGAGAAAAAAGCTGGGAGTTTGTGATTGTGGCGGGATGCAAACAGATCCACATCTGGTTGGCCCCAACGGTGACACAGGGATTGAAACACCCTGCTGCATAGGGACCATTCTCCCTGGCGAGAGGTCCCCCTGCTCAGAGAGTCCGCCAGGTGATTTTCCACCCCTGGGAAATGCAGGGGACATTGGCCTCCGCCCAAGTCAGGATCAGAGACGCTTCCTGGAGGGCCCCCTTGCTCCGGGTCCCTCCCTGATGATTGATGTAGGCAACTGCCGTCTGGTTGTCCGAGCGCACCTAAACAGGCAGGCCCTGAAGAGGAGTAGTCAAGCGAGCCAGAACTAACCTGATCGCCCGCAGCTCTAAGACATTGATAGGTGTGTGGGCCTCCTGAGGGCCCCACCTCCCCTGGAACCGCAGGAAACCCCCCCAACCTGACAGAATGGCATCCGTGGTGACCGTCTCCCAGGAAGGGGCAAGAAAGGATCTTCCCCCCAACAGGTTCCTTGAGTCCATCCACCACAAGAGGGACCTCCTGACCAGGGGGGAGAGCACACAGACCCTGTCCAGGGACGCTGGGTCCTTGTCCCATACAGACAATAGGTGAAGTTGCAGAGGCCTCAAGTGGAACTGAGCATAAGGGACCGCTTCGAAGCACGCCACCATCAGGCCCAGCAGCTGCATCCCCTGCCTGATGGAGGGATGGGGACAAGCCAGGAGGGACTGAGCCTGTGCAATCAGACTGTCCACCTTCTGCTGAGGAAGGAAGATCCTTGCCTGCACTGTATCCAGATTCATTCCTAGGAATGGAGTTACCAAGGAAGGGGACAGTGAGGACTTGGGGTGGTTGATCACCTATCCAAATGACTCCAGAGTGGACACCACCAGCTGAGTATCCAACTCTGCCTGATGTAGAGACTGGGAAGTGATGAGGATGTCGTCCAGATAGGGAAGCACGCGGACGCCCTGACATCTGAGCAGAGACATCACGCCAGCCAGCACCTTGGTGAACATCCTGGGAGCTGAAGTGAGGCCGAAGGGCAAGGCCACAAATTGGTAGTGTTGATCCATCAGAGCGAACCTGAGGAACCTTTGATGACCTGGGAACACAGGAATATGAAGATAAGCATCTTTGATGTCCACAGAAGTCATGAAATCCCTTTGGCGCAGGGAACTGATGGCAGAGCGCAGAGTTTCCATGCGAAAGCGGCTGCCCCTGACAAACTTGTTGAGGATCTTTAAGTCCAGGATGGGCCTGACAGAACCATCCTTTTTGGGTACTGTGAATAGGTTGGAATAAACGCCCTTGCCTTTTTCTCTTAAAGGGACCTGGCAGATGACCCCCAGCTCCAGGAGACCTTGCACTGCTTGCACTAGCTCCTGAGCTGACACAGGGTCCTGAGGAATCCGGGATCTGATTAATTTTGAAGGGGCAGCAAACTCCAACTTGTAACCGGAGGACACTACCTCCTGAATCCACCGGTCTGAGACATGAAGCCTCCAGACGTGAGCGAAGTGCTGCAGCCGTCCCCCCACCCGGATGGGTGAGGGCGCCCCATCATGCCTGAGGGGGCTTGGGAGAGGATTTAGCTTTGGGACCCCAGGAGGAGCCAGGACGTCCACATCCTCTGCCTCTACCCCAGAAATCTCCCCGGGCCCCAGGGAAAGAAACCCCCCTTCCCTGTCTTGCACCACGGTAAGGGGAGGAGAAGGAACCCTGACCCCGAAAGGGCCGAGGTTGCCGCCTGCGCTGGGGTAACCTGCCTCCCTTAGCAAAAAGGTCCAGGTGGTCCCCAAACAGGCGCAGCCCTTTAAAGGGAAACCCAGTGAGGGCCTTCTTGGCAGCGTTTGGCGCAGCCAAACCAAGCGGCGTATAGCCACCACGAGGGCAGAAGTTCTGGCACACATTCTGATAGTGTCATCCAATGCTGATAGTACAAAATTTACAAAAACATCACAACTGGAGAGTGCATTAAACACCTCACAAGGCAAATCATCAGGGGCACTATCGAGCATATTTCTGATAAGGGTTCTAGTGGCCACAGCAGTAATGGCAGAGGCACAGACCGGGCCCAGCGCCGTCCCCGCACATGCAAAGGCGTGGGATGCCAGCTGATCAATACGCCGGTCTTTCGGCATCCTGCAGGGTAGTAGAATCAGGGGAATGCATGGGGCATCCACCTGGGGGGGGGGGGGGATGACCAACATTTAACCACCTCAGCAGGAAAGGGATACTTCCTATCCCAACTCTTTGGAACCCCGGGAAGTTTACTGGGGCGCTCCCATTCCTTGAGCACAAGGTTATGGAAATGTACCTGCTCTGGAAATTCCAAACGTGATTTTGCTGTATGGAAAAGCTCCCCTCTTTGCCTGGAAGCCTCAACAGGGCGAGAGATAGACAGAACCTCAAAAATCTGGGTCAATAATCTGTCAGTGTCATCCGGAGCCTAGGGGTCAGAGCCAGAATCGTCATGACCCCTTGGTCTCTCATCAGATGAGCCTGAATCGGAAAAGAGCTCCCCTTCATCAGACGGGGTATAGCCACACAGATTCCAAAACTCCTCAGTTCCCATAGGGAAAACAGTAACATTAGGCGCCAAGTGCCGCTTCTTAGTAGGGGCCTTACGCGCTAAAGACTTTGCAATAAGCTGTTCAACAGTAGCCAGCCTAGAAGACACATCAGGCTGAGAATCCCCACTAGTATGCAACTCAGCAGGAGTGAGATTTAAGCTTGGGGGAGTAGGTGAAGTAAAACGAGGTGCAGCCACTGGCAGGCCAGAGTGCAATGCAAGCACCTGCTCAGCACAGGGTACACAGACCCGCGCCTTGTCAGCGTCAGCACGAGGCTGCCCACACGCTACACACAGCCGGTCTTATCCCAAAGGGACCCCAGTAACATTATCCTGAGATGCCTCCATATGGTGATTATAGCGGCGCTATACGCCGATAGGGAATAATGCTATATAGCAACCCTGGATGCCCCAATAACCCGCTAGGGACGTGGGAGTATAATTTTTACAAGGCCTACAAGTAATATACTAAAAACAGGGCCGGGAGAAACCAAGAAGGGCTCGTCCCGCCTGAAAGACATAAGCAGACAAGACCTTAAGTACATCGTAACAAAAGTGAAGAAGATGAAGCCGCCCGCGAGGGCACTTACGGACCGCGGTAGATAGGAGTCCGTCGCGCTTAGGCCAACCAAGCAGAAAAGATGGAGTCGTTATACCTCGAGGGGTGGGCCAGTAATAGCGCTGACGCGGAATGCCCCAAAGACGGGCCCCGCCCTCCCCCCCCCCCCGAAGAGCGCGAAGCCAGAAAGGCCAACAGCCAATGATGGCGCAACAGCGCCTGAGGTAATTCCGCCACCAAGCGCAGAATTAAGTCAGCGTGCGGCGGCAGTAAATTTAAAAGCAATAAAGACAAGTCAGCGCGGCGGCTGACACAAGAATAAAGACATGTGAAAAGTGAAAGCACAGACTGCAGAACATACATATCTATACACATACACACCCCCCCCCTCTTTTCCCCCGAAGACTACAAGGAGGATGAGGGAGGGCGGCGGCCCACCGATAGGCAGGGGCAAGGGGCAATAGTGCGGGAGGGGCATCCCATAGAGGCTCACCATAATCCTGAACCGCCTACCCTTTGGTGGGGGATTGCGGTGGAGCTCCTAAGCACCAACGACGGTGCTGCCTACCTTCACCCGACCAGCGCAGCCAAGGCTGGGAGGCATATTACTAGTGGAACGGGTGGGAATAGTCCTACAGGGCCGCAGGTTAATAACCCCGCTCACCTGCGAGTAGAGAGCCAATTTCTCGTCCTTCGCAGCCCAGACTGCAGAGAAATTCTGGGGATTTGTAGGAGGTCCCCGGGTATTTGAGGGGCCGGGAGGAGCCTATTTTCGATGTCTCTGCAGTCCAGCGCCATCTGGCGGAGTATATCCCAACTGTAAGTATTAGATTTGGAGCAGGACGTACTGTATACTAAGAATATTTACACCCTATGTGGGATTGCTGGTAAACTCAACACAAGCAATCCTATGGTGCAACTGCTGCCAGATTCTCCCCAATCGCTATGCCAGGCTCTGTGGACAAAGTATTCTATGCCCTGTATTAATATATACAGCATAGAGTTCTGATTGGATAAAAGCCTGCGTACTGTGTGTGCCATGAGATTGCTTGCATTGTGGGTTTGTATGGTGATCCCAGGGAGTTCAACACAGTAGATACCCCAGCGATAGGGAATCAGCCAGTTTGGTCCACTTTAAGGTGCAGAACAGAGGTGAGTATGGCACCCCCTTGCTTCTGATCCAACCAACTGTGAAACCCCAGCTGCTCCAATTAACTTCAAGTCAGTGGAGGGCGATGCAGTGGCACACCTGGCACACCCCAAAGGCTGGTCACAACCTTCGCCCATCCTCCCCTTCCCCGCCACAGCAGAGGTTGCACTACATTTTTTTCCAGAAGCATTAATTAGAGCAGTAGCTAAAAAGTATCAACAGCCTTCTAAAACCCAATGTAGAGACTCCTGGAAAAGGGGGCCCATATATGTGCGTAATGAGGTTCTGATCAGAACATATTTTAAATTACACCAGACCAGCAGAAAGTCTGCTCTTGCAAGGGTTTTTTTTATTCTTCCAGTCAATTTTGATACCAATAATTGGCTTTCAACTCCAACTTTATTTTTAAAGTCCCTGTCCAGGTACACCCGAACTTCCTCCCACCTTATCCTCCATGGGAACCCTGTGAATTGAGCCAAACCAAAGCATCTCAAAATCTCTCATTATTTTTAAATATCATATGTAATCACAGCCAAGCCGTTTCATTCGCTTTCATCTCTGAGCCGCGGCTGATGGTGTTTCATGGTGTAGTTTATGACTCGTGGCTCGTCCTGCTATGTTTACAGTCCACTAAGGCAGTGGTCCCCAACCCCCGGGCCGCGGACCACTATCGGACTGTGGCTCAAATGGTACCGGGCCCTGAGGCAGGATCCCCCCCATCTCCCGCCCCTTTAAGAGATGTCCTGGCTGCCCCCGCTGTGGAGTGGTGTGCCCGGGGCCAGGGTAATAACGCACTGTGCGGCGGCATCAGCAGAATTGGAGGAGGTGCTTTGTAGAGGCTGAGGGAGGCCCAATCAGGGCTGGGCCAATGATGGAGCAGTGGGCGGGGCACAATTGCGGTGTGCCCGGGCTCTGCCGAAGACAGGGAAGATGAGGTAAAAATAAAAAAGCTTCAGAACTCCCACCAGCCGTCGGAGACTTTTGTTTAATCATCTCTGGCTGGCCGGGAGCTGATTGGCCTCTACCTGCCCCCCCCCCCCTCCCCTGACTGTCAGTTCCACAAGACTGCACAGGAGAGGGGGCTTGACGATTGAGGCTGTTCTCGCGTCCCCCCCCGGGGGGCGCTCTGCAATCACCAGTGTCCTGGAGGTGTGAGATGGCAGGACACAACAGTAAAAGCGAGAAAAGGCAAGTCCCACCCATGATGTATTAGTTGTGGCCAGTCTGCCTCATTCTCTTCTATTCTGTGTTTCCTTTCCATTCTCTTTCTTTTTCTCCCCCTCTCAATTTGTCACTGTCCTTCTCCCTTCCTTCCCCATCTCTCTCTCTCTCTTTCTCCCTGCTTTAATTTTCTTTTTCTCTGTTCCCCACCCTATGTTCCCTCTCTTTTTTTTTTTTTTTTTTTTCTTCCTCCATTTTCTCCTTGCAACGCCCCCCCCCCCCCAGTGCCCCACGGTAAAATTACCAAATCCTGAACCGGTCCACGGTGAAAAAAAGGTTGGGGACCACTGCACTAAGGGACCGCTGTGGCTTCCCAGACTAGAGCTCCAAGAGACCGAGTGAATGTTAGACCACTTCCTTTTCGTTGTCCTGGAGAAATGAAATTGAAAGGAGGGCAAACTTTAGAGCCCTGCTACAGCTTCTACCTGGCACTACAGAAAATGGAGGAGATGCACATGGGACAGGCACCAGACGAGCTGCTTGCTTCCTTATTATTGCTAATGGGTTTTTACTTACCTTTCACTTGCTCTTCTCAGGAATTATGCCTCTGATTTCTTGCAGTGGATGGAACCCCAAATCCTCACATAGTTTTATTTTTCCGCTGTCATACCGTGGGCGCCACAGACCGCTCCCTCTGCCACCCCCTTTCCTCCAGTCATCTGGCTTCCTTGCTGATTTAGCTGATCTATAATTGATATAATGGCTTATTTATACCAACCTCTTCAGAGGGTGCAATACATGTGTGGAACAAAACTGTGATTTCCCATCTGGGATTCCCTGCAGTGTGAAAACCCTTGGTTTTCCTGTAAACGCCTCTCAAACCTTTAGCAGACAACTTTGCTGCACTCTGAAGTACTCCTCAAAATCTACACTGCCCTGGGTCGGCCAAATACAGTAGGTGAATATTCCTTTTAAATTCTGATTTTACTTCTCTTTAAATTCGGTCATGCGGCACAATTTTATATTAAAGTCAGTGGCATAAGAGATTTTGAGATTGGATAAAATGCTCCAAGCTGCTGCCCTAGTTCTGTCATCCGATGGTACCTGCGTGTCTAGAGATTGGGATTTTGGGAACCTGCGTTTTGGTCCTCGAGGCTTGCAGTTCGTTTGTGTTGCTGAGTTGCAATGATGTATTTTTATATGAAAGCAGATACAGCATAAAACGATAAGAATATCACCTTGAAGTGCGGTTATACTTTTAGATTCTTTTCATTGGAAATAATAAATGATGCCAGGTGGATGGTGCAAGGACCACGCTAAAGCGTGACTGCGGAAAATGAGCGGAAAATTCCTACCTACGCAGTTATTTTCATTGCATTATATTTATCTCTTGTAGCTCTCGTTATTGTCCCTTATTATTATTAGAACGCCTCATTCTTTTTGAATTGCTGAGGTGCCTTTTAAAATTAAATCGTAACAAAACCCTCAAAACACAGCCCTCGAATCTAAAAGATTACAGAGCTGGCTGCTGGCCCCCAGGGCATCCCAGATCGCATGCCCCAATGGACTGGGAAGAGGTAAGTTGTTCTGAGTGAACTGGGGGGGGGGGGGGGTTACGCAGTGGGGCAAGGAACAAAACGTGGTTGTTTCCCAAAATCCCTGTGTTTTTTTTCTGTTTCAAGGTAGTCTTGCTGTCTTCTATTACAGACAATATAAGATGAGTTACCCTTCATGAGTAGATTTGCCATATCTTCTTTCTCGTTTAATCAGAAAAGGATATAGATGGCACCAACCAAGGTTAAGAATAATATTCTGGTGCCCTGCTCTGGTTTCCCCCAAACAAATCTACAAATGACCAGACAAAAAAAGGGGGTGCCCCAATACCCCTGGGTGGGGGGAAAAAGACCAGAGACTGACAATGGCACTCTAAGGTATTTAAGTAGTAAGAAAGTTTATTTTGACATCTAAATCACATACTAAGACATGTTAAAATGTTTACGTTTAAAAAACATATATGACAATTATGTCCATACTACTGACAAGGAGTAGGGGAGGGGGGGACCTATACAGTTGGCTATTTAATTGTGCCAGTGAATTTACTAAAAACTCATGTACAGATATTTATTTACAAACTAAAGCCTTATTAAAATTATATATATACATGTGCAATTGCCAAAGAAAGTGCTAAGTGCTATATACAGTGCATCAATATCAAGCATATAGGCGATGAGAGAATCCAAACCATGAAGTAAACAAAACAATACCTTACAAATCAAAGTGCTGAGTGCAGATAACCGCTGTAGCCCCCCTCACATAAACAGACCCTGGACGCGTTTCGTGACGTCACCGTCACTTCCTCAAGCAGAGTATCCCCTTTCTCTGTATCCTTTCTCATTCTCATGTGTGCCTGGGTGTGCCATGGGCACCTGGGGTGTGTGCTTGTGTTTTTGGAGTGTATGCATATGTTTGGGAGTTTGAGCGTGCGTGCATGTGTTTGGGATTGCGAACATGTGTTTGGAAGTGCTGGAGTGCGTGTATGTGCTTGGGGTTTAGTGCGGGTTTATGCGTCCAATATCGCCAAGCAAAAGGGAGAGCGCACAGCCAGGGTGTCTGAAGCAGGGTATCAAGCTCTTTCAGACCCCACCCATTTTGCTGTTTATTTTGCAGCATCACAGCTCCAAGGGCCACACCCATCAGCTAATGAGAGGAGGGGTCACTTATGCACTACCGCCAAGCTTGTCATTTTCTTCTCCTGGTAGGAATAAATTCCATGGGTGACAGAACCTGTAACCTCAATGTCCTTTTCCTTCCAATAAAATATAAAAAACTAGCCTGGCTGGATATTTTCTGATGGCGGGTGTAAAAGTGACCCCTCCTCCCACCATCCAGCATATTTATATGGATTTTTATCATTTTTCTCGATAGTGCTCCTTTAAGGACAGTGTCTAACAAAGCCCGACGTGATGATGTAATGGTTGCTTTTGCCTTTAATATCACTTTAATCAAAGCAATTAGTGGTAAGTATGTACACTGTGGTAAACGCTTGGTTCAGTATACCAATATACATATGGAGTATATAATAATATCAGTACAGTATCTACCCAGTAAAGGTGTGTCACAGGCAATTTTATGACTCGTTTCACCTTCTTGAAGTGTGGGCTTCCTCAGGAGGATCTTCTAATGTGTTAGAGTGTCTGCGCCCACTTAATTCATTACAATGCAAGGGGTATGCCAGCCCTCAACCCCTCCATTGCAGTCAATGGAGCGGGTGTGGCCAGGTCCCGTAACTGACGAGTAGGATGGCGAGAGGGCAGCAGGGGCGACCACAGGCCATGATCATAAGCAGGGATGGTAAAATCTGGATCTCCACTGGAGGGAAGTTTCAAACAACCCGGAAAGGGCCAATCAGCTCCACGGGGCTATAGGTGAGTATCTGCTGTTTTTTGCCTGAACAACCCATTCGACTACAATTTGCCTTCACTTTCCCTTCCCACATGACTGACAAGTTTGTCATCCAATCACTTCAGGCCCTACGGCTGCAGTGTTTTGCTGGCGAAATATTAGCTTGTGGTCTTCTGACACCGGGCATGGAAAAAACATTTATTTAAAAAAAAAACCTGGGTTAGTGTGTGTGTGTGTGTGTGTGTGTGTGTGTGTGTGTGTGTGTGTGTGTGTGTAATGGAATGGAAGGTAGTGCTCCTTTTTATCTTTGGCAGACCTAATAGCAAGTTGTTGCCATAGTCACTGTAACCTGGCACCCCAACTGTCTTTGCATCTACAGGATTTGGAGAAGAAACCTATAGTAGGCCTGGATGTTGGCCATTACTACACCAGGGTATAGATGATATGCACACATGAGATCTGTAAGTTGGAAATTAAAACAAATCAAAAGTTCAGGTGAAGGGAGGTTCAGTCTTGCTTCTGGTGGAAGCTGGTAGGAGCAGAAGATTGCATTAACCATTCCTTAATCTAAATTATGTAGTGCTCTGACTGTAGAGATGGTTACAAGCTACACAGGATTGTGTTGAACTTGCCAAGTGGTGATCGTTTGATGTGTACACCAGGAATGCTTGGAGAACCCAGGGCAGTCGTTGCTCTATACTGTAAATACAGCTGAGGTGTTGCGTGATGTGGATAGAATCAGGTTTTTCTACTTTCTTAATCATTTGGCCCTCCAGATACTCTTAAAACCATTTTTGAATCATGGCCAAGCAACACTGCTCTTAAGGTTTCTCGAAATGAGAAGAAAAATGCACAAATAAATAAATACGTTCTAAAGGGGCAGTAAGTATTCTGGCGGTAAAAGTCATGATTTATCCCATTGTATAAATATCTGCTTAGAGCCACCAATTTCCTAACTGGCTCTTAGCTTAGGAGAAAATCAAAACAAGAAGTAAATCCTTCTGACCCGTTTACCTGTTTGAGGGTAGAGCCAGTTGTAAATCACTTGAAGACCATGGCAGAGATCTAGAAGTTTGAAAATGAAAAGTTATATTGCTCCCCCCCCTTTACTGAAACATGGAGTTCGATACAGAGCTAGTGAGATAACTTACTCCTTTTCTAGGAGAAAAAAACTGCCATTCACTTTCATTTGTCTACCTTGGACTGATTCAACAACTGGATGTACATTTTCAACTGGTATTGAATCAGTCCCAAGGTAGACAATGAAAGTGAATGGCAGTTCTCTGGGAGAAGTGACTTTCCTCACTTGGCTTTAAATCGACCTCCTAGTGTTGCTGTATCTGGGCCAGGGAAGTTTGCATTGATGGAACATCAATGGATGGTGATCCAAATGATTTTTAGAGCCAATTTTTTACAACTTAAAGCGGACCTTCACTCTAAATAAGAGTCTATCTTATATGTTTCCCACACCCTGTACATACAGATTGCTCACATTAAAAATCATCCTACCTGCATCTACTGCATTTTATAAGCCTTTAAACATCCAAGATGGCGGCTTATGGAAGCTGCCATTTTTGCAGGCAGCCTGCAAACAGGAAGTGCCTGCAAACAGGAAGTGACTGTGCTGCTCTGCATTCTGGGACTGCTGACCTTTACCTGACCCCAGCTCTGCTCTGTCTGAGCAAAGCACAGCTATAACCCGCCCCCCTGTACCTTATCCCACTCTCCTCTCCTCAGTAAGTGTGATGCTTCTGAGTCAAGATGGCGGTGCCCATATCCTAAATTCCCAAACAGAGTTGCAGCCCAGTGGGGGAAAGTATAATAAATTAGTGACTAAACATGTAAAATATATTAATTTTAGATGCTGAGGAATTGTTTTTTAAGAGTTTGGGCTTTTCATTAAATCATGGTGAAGGTCCGGTTTAACTAGAACTATTCTATTTTACAAATTTGGAAATAACAACCTCTAGGGTGATCACATAAAATAATGTATTAGAATATGCTAATATATGTGGGCATTTTGGGATAGAAGTGCCCCCCTAAAGAGTCTGAGCTAAGGATAAGCCAAGGGGAAATACAGTAAATTGTGTTGACAAAGTTGCCCAGTTTCCCAGGATGCACAATCTAGGTAAGATGAATGCTGTGTTTGTTAGTTTTTCGCCTACAACTTACCTATCAATGATGTGCTGGAAGTATACTGAGCAAGAGACTGAAACAAGCAGATGGGCACAGACAAAAATGATCAATTATGTTGTGCTGGAAGTATACTGAGCAGGAGACTGAAACACGCAGACGGGCAGAGACAAAAGCTATCAATGATGCTGTGCTGGAAGTATACTGAGCAGGAGACTAAAACATGCAGGAGGGCAAAGACAAAAACTATCAATGATGTTGTGCTGGAAGTATACTGAGCAGGAGACTGAAACACGCAGACGGGCAGAGACAAAAGCTATCAATGATGCTGTGCTGGAAATATACTGAGCAGGATACTGAGCAGGAGACTGAAACACGCAGACGGGCAGAGACAAAAACTATCAATGATGTTGTGCTGGAAGTATACTGAGCAGGAGACTGAAACACGCAGACGGGCAGAGACAAAAGCTATCAATGATGCTGTGCTGGAAATATACTGAGCAGGATACTGAGCAGGAGACTGAAACACGCAGACGGGCAGAGACAAAAGCTATCAATGATGCTGTGCTGGAAGTATACTGAGCAGGAGACTGAAACACGCAGACGGGCAGAGACAAAAGCTATCAATGATGCTGTGCTGGAAATATACTGAGCAGGATACTGAGCAGGAGACTGAAACACGCAGACGGGCAGAGACAAAAGCTATCAATGATGCTGTGCTGGAAATATACTGAGCAGGATACTGAGCAGGAGACTGAAACACGCAGACGGGCAGAGACAAAAGCTATCAATGATGCTGTGCTGGAAGTATACTGAGCAGGAGACTGAAACACGCAGACGGGCAGAGACAAAAGCTATCAATGATGCTGTGCTGGAAATATACTGAGCAGGATACTGAGCAGGAGACTGAAACACGCAGACGGGCAGAGACAAAAACTATCAATGATGTTGTGCTGGAAGTATACTGAGCAAGATACTGAAACACGCAGACTGGCAGAGACAGGGCCCTTCTTTCTTTACACACTAAATGTGACAATGCCAGTCCATGGTTCACAGAAAATCGCAAGGTGTCGCAAGCGATAATAAATCGACAACAACACTCAGACTAGCAGAGCAGAGACTGATAGAAATCAACTGTCTACAACACTGGTTCTCAACCTGTGGTGCACGTACCCCAGTGGGTACACAGGGATGTTTGGGGGTGCTCCAACAGCAGTCTTTTGATGGATTTGGTATAATATTTTTAACAGTAAAACAGTATTCCTTCATGCTTTAAATTGCTATGAGGCCTGTGGCCCACCTATTTTGGCCAAATTTATAATTGATTGCCTCATAAGAGTTACTCTGTTAGAACTTATTGTCTCTAGGGGGTACTTGAAGTCAAAGGTTTGCGAACCACAGGTCTAGAAGATAAGGCAGGTATTCTTTGACACTCTGACACTGGTCTGTTAACAGGGCTAAAATCAGGCCAGAAGCCAGCCCTGTTAGAGTCTACTATAACCGATTAGCACGGACAAGTGGGTTCGAGTTCAAGATTACAGAACAGCTCAGAACATTTAATCACTTTTTAAATGCACTAGACAAACTATATACATGTAATGAATAGATACATACAGACCCATCGCTCTGACCCCAGTGGTGATGAAGGTCTTCGAACGACTGATAATACCTTTCATCAATGAGGCAATTGGCTCAAAGTGGGATCCACTGCAGTTCGCGTATAAGGCAAACAGATCCTCAGAAGACGCGGTCAACCTTGCAATGCAACTTACATTACACCATGTGGAGCAACCAAGCTCTTATGCCAGACTCTTATTCGTGGACTTCTCATCCACCTTCAATACTATAGATCCCCAAATTCTGAATAGGAAAATGCTCTCACTTGGCATCTCACCGGATCTCTCTGGCTGGATCACCAACTTCCTCACAAACAGGACCCAGAGAGTCAAACTGGGCCCCTTTATCTCTTCATCCAGAACCACCAATATAGGCGCACCACAAGGCTGTGTTCTGTCCCCTCTCCTCTTCTCCATATACACAAATGACTTCAAGTCCACAGACCCATCAATCAAAATCATCAAGTTTGCAGATGATACGACTCTGGTAGGCCTCATCAAAAACACAGACGAATCTCCATACCGGACACAAATAAAAAATCTGGTAACCTGGTGCGAAGAGAATAACCTCATCCTCAACACCCAGAAAATGGTTGAGCTGATTGTAGACTTCAGGCGGTCCCACCCTGCGCACAGTCCCATCTCCATGGGTAAGGATGAGGTTAAAATCACTACCAGCGCAAAATTTCTCGGCACAGTGATAACAGACGACCTGAAGTGGAGTAGACAAGCCGCCATTGTCCTAAAGAAGGCTCAACAGAGACTTTATTTCCTAAGACAACTGGCGAAATACGGAATGTCGAAAAGAATCCTGAAGACCTTCTACATCGGTGCAGTAGGCTCACTCCTGACCTCCTCCTTCACTGCCTGGTATTGTGGGACCACTGCCAAAGACAGGAACAGGCTGAAGAGGATCACCAGGACTGCAGAGCGGATCACAGGATGTCCCTTACCTGACCTGGATGAACAATTCAAGGAAAGGATCCGCTCAAGGTCAAAAAGAATAGTTGGAGACCCCACTCACCCAGGTCACCCCATCTTCATTCTCCTACCCTCTGGACGGAGGTACCGAGCTATCTCGTCCAGGACCACCCGCTACAAAAACAGTTTCTACCCACTAGCTGTTAAAGCACTGAACAACCAACTTTAAGAATCCTGCAATAACTTCTGGTCCCCAGCGCATAACCAGCTGCAAACGTATTGTCGAATGTAAATAAGCCCCTTGTATAATATGTATATCTAGTTGCATAATGTGTGTTGTGTATATGTATATCTAGCAAATGTATGAACCCCTCGATGTATATAGTGTGTCCAGCAAATGCTCAACCTCTATGGAGATTCCCCCTTCCAGAAAATATTCCTTGTATGTATTCTGTACCTACTTGGCGACAAATAAAGTATTCAGTATTCAGTATGTAATGAATAGATACATATACAGGTCAGAAGGGCAAATACTAGTGAGTATGTTACAGTCTGAAAAAGCAGATGAAATGTATATCAGTTACTGTAAGTTTCTGGTCCTTTGTGATGTGATGCAAACAGCTACAGGGGGCATGTAGAGCTTGCTGGATCCTGGTCCCTTCTCCACACATCACGCGTGACCCCCTGGACAACAGATAATAGGGCCTTTATGCTGCTGACCTTTATACACAGGTGAGGCACCCCCCCTTCCCTCTGTGATGAGCCTCCGGCTCCTCCCCTTTTAGACGTGGCTAGCTAAAACTCTTAAAAACTATGTGGCATAACTCTTTGTTGGAAGGTCCTAGAGATCCGTTCCTGGTACCAACAGACCCAGTTGTGACTTTTAGACCAAACAGCGCTTTTTCATATGGCTCCTGACCCAAGTTTTGCAGATCTCAGGCTCTGAATACCCAAGAATGACATGAGTTCCGACGTATATGGGTGTTAATGTGTGTTAATTAATGTGCATGACAGCTTCATAATTCTTTGGCTATGTCTGGGAGAAATTCTTTAAAGGGGGCCTGCCTGCTCAACCTCACGGCAGGGGTTTCCTGCGAGTTCATTGTGGCCCCGTTTGGTCTATCCTAGGTGTGAATGGTACCAGCAAGATCTTTTGAAGTGTAGGCCCTCTTTGTGGGGGCACTATCAGGCCTGTGTTTACCATCCAGCTAGGAAACAGCCACCTGTAAATCAGACACAAGCAGGTCAGAGATGTAATATTTGTGTCATATTGCTCACAGATGTTTAATGTATGTTACACAGTCCCTCTGTTTTGAGGCCACATTGCTGAAAGTATTCAATACTTTTTTTTCTGTTGCCTCTCTTGAACTCCATTGTATTACTGAAGTGCCTCTGGCCAATCAGCTATTGTCTTTATTGAACTCTATAGTTTTGCTTGCCTTGAGCCCAGAAATGATAGAGGAGATTTAGACTTATAACCAGTCATGACCACCAACAATTGCTCTTGGGTGTAAATGGAAACAAGCTTTTAAGTATGGGTGTGGCTTCACAATGTGCATTAGATGATTAGAAAAAAATCATCTGACTTCAGATAAGTCCAGATCTAATTCCTCTGTAGGCCTGTATCCCGACGTCAGAAGGAATAGAGAGGCCATTTTACTTCATCTTTATACCCCAGTGTGAAAATTAGTCTCTTGCTCTTGGCACATCAAACAGAACAGTAAATATCTCCTCATTGCAGTGTTTGCCCAGCACAGTTGTGATACTCTGCTGTCACTAGGTATGTGTACACATCCGATAACGCCATGGAATGTGACTTCTGTAGAATCCTGTACACAGAGAAAGTATTTTCGTGGTAGGAATTTCGTAGGAATCGTCGCTGACTAATGTTTCCATACACTGAAATCATAAATCAGATTGTGTCACACTTTGTTCAATGTTACAATAGATGTCCTCTCATAAAAAATACTTACACGGCCGGGTGACTGATGCTTATAACCCCCCTTTGTCTGTGTTCTGCTGGTAGGTTGCCACCAGCTTTTTCTGAGGGAGCATTCTTCAGCTGGAGGCCACAGCTTTGCTCTAAATCAGAACAATTATACACATCAGCTCTGCTTACCTCACCTTCTCCCACTTCTGCTCACCTCACATCTACCCATCTCATTTCCCAACTCAGCCCCTTCTAACCTTATCTCTGCCCACCTCTTTACCAATTCTGATCAATTCCCCACTTCTCCTCTCACCTTTTCCTGCCTCACTTCTGGTAACTTCTTTTCACCTCACGTCTTCCCACTTCTTGTCTACCTATCTCATCTCTGCCTACCGTTACCCACCTCTGCTCATCCCTTCCCGTCCTATCTCTGCTCACCTCCTGTGTGTGTGAAACCCCTGCGATTGCCTGTTTGCGCACTACGATCCACACATGAATATTCATGCATGGCAATGGGTTTGTCATGCAACGATTGCTGGGCACCTCCCGCTGTCCAGCCATTCAGATATGCCAGAGGCCCGCGCATGCACCATGGACTTGATTCCCAAGGTATGTTTATCAATGATCCCAATGATTTCATACATCGGGATGTTGAGAGCCAGCTGTAACCCAGCGCTGGAGTCTCTTAGACTCTAGAGCTGGGTTATTGGAGTTTTGATATAATTTAAAATGTTCTTCCCCATGTACTTTTTTCTAGCACTTTAAAGTCATTCTGCAGTCATGACAAACCACTATACTCTCCTCTTATCTTCTGTAGATGAATGTTTCCGATACTTCCCAGACTGCCTGATCTGCGCCTTGGCTGCTGTGATTGTTGGCTGCTTCCGTATGATGTACCACCCAGCGCCTTTGTCACAGGAACTATGGAACAAGGGAGTTCCAGGTCTTGATATGCCCCTGTATTGCAGTGAATAGAGGGGGCAAGCCATTGTTCCTGTGATGATGTTCATGCCTGCAGAATGACATTATGTTTGAGTCTGCAGAAAATGATGTTGGCAAAGATTGCTGGGCTGTGCGGCCTAATGGGGAGAGGGGCAATGTGTCTGCTCACAAAACAATTAAGGGCTGTGTCTTTAAGTGGACCAAAACCCAGGATTTTGACTCCTAGCCTTTCCCTCAGGGTGCCCCGCTGTGTAAAACACCCCAGATCGCACAAAGAAACTCACCTCATCCCAGTGGCACATGTGCGGGCGCTCGTCCAATGAGAGTGCTTGTCACGCCATTTAAGACGGCGTCTAATGCCAGAGTGCGCTGATGTCTGCATCCCCCGCTTCCCTCTAACAGGGAGGGGGCCTGCGCGAGGGATAGCGGGGGATGCGGTCTGCTCATGGGCCATTGGACGGGGAAGAAAGATAAGTGAACTGGATGCCCTGGGGGGACGAAATCGATCGGCCTGGGAATCTTATAGATTCCTGGGCCGATCAAGCTGGGTTTTGAGCCACTTTAAGACACACAAATCACAAGCCCTGACTTGTTGAAAGTTTCAATTTCGTATCAAATCCAGTATTGAGTCCTGCAGGCTGAGCTGGACCAGTACCTTCACTGTCGGCTCTGGCACTGACAGACACTCCCTGGTGCGTCTCAGTATGTGCCCCTTCTTTCAGACTATTCTGCCTTCACCTAGTGTCCGTTATCATTCAGCTCTTATTTTAGTAATAGTTGTAATACTTTTATCTTGTAGCCTGAGACGGTGGCCACACTAAAACGCACTATAGAAGCATTATTTGAGAGAGGTGCCATTGTTCGGAACCTGGAGAGCCTTGGGCAGAAGAACCTTCCTTACCGCATATCCAAACACAACCAGCGACATATCCAAGGAGGGTAGGTGATTTTATCTGTTATCTTACATGAGACCTGCACAAGCATAGTTGCTATTTCTACCCATGTTGAACATGGTGGTGCTCGGTGGCGTACATAGCTCTGATGGGGTCCCATAGCAAGGCTTCATCAAGGGCTCCCCTAAGTACCTCTGGTGCATGGTAGGGACAAACATCAGCGCACATCTACTGGGGGTGTGGTTGGGGAATGTGGAGGGTGGTACCTGAAGAGCTGTTGGGTGATGAAGAAGGCAGCCTGGCTGAGTAGGTAAGTATGATGAGGGGGAGAATGTGGAAGGAGGCAGCATGGCGGCACCACATGCTATTTCTTAAACTAGCTCTGCTGCTGGTGGCGCCCCTATACAAACTATAGAAGCAGTGGAGGCTTGTGTTGGGTCCCCTTCTACTATGGGCCTGGGGGCAAGCTGCCTTCGCTGCCTCTATGAAATGTACGCCCCTGCTGTTGCTGATTATTAATAACTAATGGAGATATGAATGTTTACTATAGCTATAATTAACGTAATAGCATTTGGGAATAATATGGAGGCTTACAGCCTTATGGGCTAGTAGAAGCCTTGGGTGGAGAGGTAGCTTAAAGTGGACCAACAGTCAAAAATGACTTAAACCAGACCAACACAACCAACATTCTCATATGCATCTCTCCCCAGGGCAATTTAGATTGCTGCACAAAAAATTAATTTACTTTTTTCTAACTCTTGCTGTAGTAAATTTTAAAAACAAGATGGCGACGCATGCATTTGCAGGCCACCTGCAAATAGGAAGTGCTGCTGGGCTTCCTGTTACTGTGTATTGTCAATTGAATCCATGCAGCAGCATGGCTGAGATGCTGGTAGAGGAAGCTCCAGTTTGCCAGGCTGTTGGTCCGGTTTAATCCCTGTCCTCAGGGGGGCCGTCTAAATGATCACTTGGATGTTACAAGCATAGGAACCCAGTCTTTTGTGCTGGTCACCACCTTATAGGTAGAAAAATTCAAGGTACTGTAGCAGAAAAGATCTCCTTTCCATTATAATGTTGGTTCTCGCAGATTAGTGGTACCTGTTCAAAAGTCAACCATTTTCCACATTTCAACAGCATGAGCAGCACTTGCTTCTCCTCCAGCCAGGAGTATAATGAACTGGTTTCTTCTAGATTCTCAACCTACCTCAGTTCAGATGTTTTGACCTACTGAGAGTTGTAGTTATCATGGGTATAGTCTAAGGCAGGGGTGGGCAATTATTTTTTCCATGGGGCCACATGAGAAACTAAAGATATTGTGATGGGCCAGGCCAAAAGGCTGAACTCAATTCTGCATAATATTTATTGTATTTCTTTATAAAAAGCATTAAATTCTTTTGGAAAACCCTGCATTCAGCATCTACCTTTCTTTTTTTAGCGGAAATTTGAGAGCTAAAGTCCTTGTGACAAGGATCATGTGCACTTAGCTGACAACTGGAGGGTTGGTAGGATCCACAGAAAGGGGGGGGGGGATATCGCCCCACAGATGTCAGCAGCTCACTCTTCCACCACACTGGGCAGAGCAAATGCAGCCCCACTTCCCTTACTCTCCTTCCCTTTAAGCTTAGCAGCAGCCCGAGGATGGCTTCCAGTCAGGGCACTTATGAGTCCCGCCCCTCCACCCAGACAAGATGGCTCCAGAGCCTACCTCCTTCTCCTTCCCTGGTTGGGTTCTTCTTCACTGTCGGGTGCCCG
The DNA here is from genome assembly GCA_027917425.1 of Gastrophryne carolinensis. Classification (NCBI taxonomy): domain Eukaryota; kingdom Metazoa; phylum Chordata; class Amphibia; order Anura; family Microhylidae; genus Gastrophryne; species Gastrophryne carolinensis. The sequence continues at coordinate 487,371,080 of CM051236.1, read as the reverse complement.
CCCGTCCCTCTTCACAGCAGGTTGGCGCCTCCCGCACTGTACACAGGCGATTACTTAAGCAGCAGCCAATCGGGCGCTCGGCTCATCGGGTCTGGCGCGTTCTCACTTTCTCACTGAACCTGATTGTCTGTGTACAGTGCGGGAGGCGCCTACCCGCTGTGAAGAGGGACAGGCGGTCGCCTCACAGGCAGCATGAGCGGAGGGATGCTGAATCACAAGCAGAGGGACTCTGCCAGCCTGCTCAGCTCATCCCAGCCCGGGCCGATCAGAGCCGTATACGGCCCCGAGCCTTACAATGCCCAGGTCTGGTCTAAGGAGTTGCTGAGATGTAAAGTTTATTGCGCCTTTCAAGAGGTGGAGAAATGCTTGCACAGTTCGTATACCATTAGGCAACCATACCATATGGAGGGTTTCACACAGCAGAGCACCCTAACCCGAAACCCCAGGGGGACAGAACAAAACTTGGGATAGTGAAAATAGTGGGTTTTGGTCCACTTTCAGTCTTAATATAACTTGCACAGAGGTTTGATGACTACCACTGATGCGGTACTACAGTGTTGTGAGGTGTGTTTTGTAGACTTTCTCCCTCAATACTTCAGATCAAGTATTCCTTTAGGAAAGATAACCCCTCTTACCTTTCACCCACTGAAGTTCCTTGTGTACGGTGACATCCATTGGTCCCAATAGGAGTGCACCATACTGAGTTCCCTGAGGCATCTATTGTGTTCCTGAAGATCTGGTGTCTCTCCCATGGTCCCACAGTTCAAGCTTCTGGCCTCAATGGGGAGTGGGGGAAAAGGTGTGCAGAATTCAAGGCCAGACCGAGGCACACATCATTGTCCATGGGCTTTCCAGGCCCTTGGCAAGACCAAAACTGGAAGCAGGGGAGCATTGGGTTGGTATGCTGGGTGGGGGTGGTGGGATTTTTGTGGCAAAGATGGCCATTGTGTGCAGTGAGTGGGACAAAACACAGAGATGCGGTTGATACTGCGTTTCGAAGGCCTCAGCTCTTTGTGGTGTGGTGTGCTATGTATTTTTACACTTTTGTACATAGTAAATAAATGGCAAAACATTTCAAACAGTCATAACTTTACTTGCGTCAATGATTTCAGACTCGATGAGTCTGGCAACCATCAAGTCTTACAGACAGAGCCTGCAAGCACAACCCCTCTAATCAATTCACTCCTTCAATTTAAATTTAAATCCCAATTTTAGGGATTATGTAACATAATTTAACTGCCATTGAGAGTTCGACTACCTCCCACCCTGAAAAATGCAGCACACAAGCCCTTTCCTAAAATCCCCCAGGCCACTTTAGGGTAAATTGTAAACCCAATTTTAGGGATTCTGTATGATAATTTAACTTCTGTTGATGATATTAGTTCTGAATTCACACCTGGCCACTTTAGGTCCACTTTAATATAACATGTGAGGTTTTTTCTCTCCTATTCCACTCCAGGCCATCAGTAAATCCGTGACAAATGGGTTAACTCTCGACCGAAGGACGTGGACTGCAACACAAAAGGTGTGGTTTCTCCCAGCCTATATATACTTCCGGCTGCACATCCGCAATCCAGTTTCATTCTTGCAGTTGGACTGGACTGCAAAGGTTTACCTGAATGTATTTTCTTCTACATTTATTTATTTTTTATAGGATATTATAGGCCTTGCTTAGAAAGCGGGATTTAACCCCGCCTGTCTTCCAGGCTCCTATATCCCACTGATCTGGTGGACCCATTATGCCTCCTCAGTTTTTTCAGATCAGGGTGGTAGGGTCCTTGGGTGCTTTGGGGTGTCACTTTAGTTTTATAAGGTTGTCACTCTGGGGCTGGACTTTTCACCTGAAGGAACAGTCAGTCGCAGGTTTTTGTCTGGCGAGCCTGAATGGGGGAACCGGGGGGATAGTTTTCCTCTGCTTTTTTCCCACAATTTATTTTTTTATGTGTGGCACTTTTTTTAAAATTTTGTGCCTTTTTTGGGGGGCGGGGTCGCTCGAACAAGGGGGCGGAGCTAGGCGGCATGAAGAAGCAGACATTTCCTTCCATGTATGTAGCAGGAAGAGGTCGCTGCCTGGTCCGCCGCCTTAAAGGGCTGTTGCTGGGGGAGGGTAAGGAGTCTCATCTGCTGCTGCCACTGCTTTGAGTCTTGCTGCAGCTTGCTGCCTGTCCATGTTGCTGGCCGGCTGCTTCGTATAGCAGGACCGCTTCCCGGGCTGCTGACGAGGCCGTTTCGGGTCTCACTGTGGGCTCTCTCCCATAGCAGGGCAGCTTCCCGGGCTGTTGTGGCTGGTATCACTGTGGCCTGCTTGGTTGATGCTGCCTCCAAGAAGACCCTGATGGGACTTCTGTTTGGGGAGCGTTTGGATGATATGGTAAAGGAAGCTACTGGAGGTAAGTCTACTAGACTTCCACAAAGGAGGAAGTTTTTTCCTTTTTTCGCAGGTCCTATAATCCCTGGCCCTTTCGTGGGGGTAGAGGTTCCATCTCCTCAGGACACTGGAATAGACTAAATCTCCAAAATAGGGCAAGATCTTTCTGGTAGAATATGGCAAAACCCTCCTCAAAGCCTTGCACATGGGGGGGCGGCTTCTGCATTTTGCTCCCATTTGGAGGCACCATGAGGATCTTGGAAACAGAAGGTTTGAATTGGGGGGCCAGACCTTCTTTTGGTCAGGGGTTTTCTGAAATCTGGTGAAAGCAGAGCCATTGAGATCCACCGTAACTCACCTTTTACAGATAGTATTCCGTCATGTTCCCTTCTCAGACAGAGGTCAGGGTTTTTACTCCAATTTGTTCATAATTCCCAGGAACGGTTCTGTGCGTCCAGTATTAGATCTGAAGGGCCTCAACAGGTTTGTCTGTCTGAAGAAATTTTGCATTGAATCCTTGAGAGCCACAGTGATGTTGCTTCAGCCGGAATAATTTATGACCACGTGAATATAAAGGATGCGTACCTACACATCCTGATTTTTCTGGGTCATTAAAAATATTTGCGCTTTGCAGTAGATGGTCTACACCAGTTTGTGGTTCTGCCCTTCGGTCTGTCTTCAGCCCCAAGGGTGTCTGTTGATCAGAGTCCCATCTTTTCAGGACGCCCAGAAGGATACACAGATTGTCTTAAGTTCGGCTGGATAGTCAACTATCCAAAGTCGCATATCATACCTTCAAGAGTTATATCTTTCCTTGGACACAACTCAGGCCAAGGTATTTCTTCCAGAACAGAAGAGACTCTCACTTCAGGCCAGGGTGCAGGCTCTCTTGTCCCCAATAATTCAACAAGGAATGTGTCTGTTGGGCCTGATGGCGATGCCTTTTGCACAGTTTCATACACGACCCCTGCAGATGGAATTGCTTTCAGTTTAGGATTGAACCAGAGAAACTCTGGATCACCCCTTTTGCATGACACACTCAACAAGGCAGTCCCTAACCTGGATTCCTCAGCCTCTTCAGATGAGCAAAACCTTTCTTCCGGTACAATGGAAGATTGTCACTATGGATACCAGTCTAACAGGTTGGGGGGGGGGTGTCATGGGGTCACAATCGATCCAGGGACAGTGGGGACCAGGGAAGGACAGACTTCTCATAAACGTCCTGGAACTGAGAGTGCATCTCTTACTTTGTGCCAAGAAGAATGTTCCATCCATCTCGGCCATCCACATACCAGGAGTGGACAACATGTAGGCTGATCATGCAGATGTAGATCTCTTTGCGTCTTGACATGATCGGAAGGTTCTGAAGTTTGTGTCCTGTTCAGGGATCCTCTAGCAATAGCAACAAATGCAATGACTCTTCAGTGGTCAGCATTCAGGCTTCTCTATGAGTTTCCACTCCTCCTTACAGCCTGTGAGGGAATCCCAACCATTCTGGGTGCTCCTCAGTGGCCAAGGAGAAGCTGGTTCTCAGACATAGTAAGGATTTCGGAAAGGCGACCACTGGCGGTTGCCCGACGATTCAGATCTTCTCACATACGGGCCCCTACGGCATTCCAATTTACCCCAGTTTCTGGCTTTGATGGCCTGGCTATTTGAAAGCTCCATCTTGGCAGAGAAAGATTTATCTGCCAGAGTTATCCAGACTATGATTCAGACTCGAAAGCAGACTTCACTAAAGATTTACTACTAGTCTGGTGAGTATTTATTGACTGGTGAGAATCTCAAGGTTTTGCCTGTAGAAGCTCTTCTGTTTCCAGATTTCTGAAACTTTTGCATGAGGGTCTGTTGAGCACTCTAAATGGGCAGGTGTCTGCTTTATCCATCTTTTTTCAGAAACCCATTTCTGAGAAAAAGCTTATTAGGACATTTTTGCAGGGGGTCACCCATGTGCTCTCTCCACGTAAGCCTCTTCTGCCTGTCTGGGACTTAGTTTTACCGGCCCTTCAGGGCCCTCTCTTTGAACCACTGGCATAAGCATCGCTAGGATTGATGACACTTAAGGTCATCTTTCTAGTGGCAATTACTTCGGTACGGTGGGTTTTGGAATTAGAAGCTTTATCGGTTAAACTTCCTTATTTAGAGTTGCACAAGTTGTACTTGTTCTTCAGTTCATACGGTTTCCAAATTTTATAAAGTAGATGTTAGAACCTCGGTGGATGCCAGCTTTGGTAAGTATTACAGACAGTAGTAAGCTAAATGTTTGATTTTGGAATGGCTTACTGTTCATTAAAAGAATAAGATTCAATAATTGGGATCCCACCCTGAAGTAAGGGCCGGCTTAGATGGCGTGATGTCAGCGGCTCCAAGCCGGGAAGAGGTGAGTTGTCTTAGGCCATCTGGGGGGTTTCATGATCAAAATCCTGGGTTTTGGTCCACCTTAATATAGGGGGTTTGAAGTGAGTCCTCCCATCACCTTCCTCAGTGTTAACAATACTAAAGCTATAGGAAGGGACCTTGCATGCCAGGTCAATGATCTTTTAGTATATAGTATAGTCATTGGTTAGGAAATGGTCCCTTTATCCAGCACTAGTCGTCATCTACCTGTTACTCAAATCTTCCTCATATTGATTTCCTTGCTACACGCTGCAAGCTGTTGATACTGTCCTCTGTATCCCCCCCCCCAGCTTATCACTGTAGAAGTCTTCCCGCACTGGGAATGGCACACAGGCTTAATCCCCCTCCCGCCATCACCCTGCGCTCACAGCGTTGTGGAAATTTCCATTGTCGTCGTGTTAGCAGCTGCTGCAGCTCTGCTCAGGCATCTCAGGGAAATTAGCTGTTTTGCGGTTTGCTGGTATTAACGGCTGCAGTAGCGTGCCGCCATGCCTTCCATATAGAACAAATGGAGTGGACGTGGTTATACCACACCTCCCTCACACAATGGAGCACCAAAACAATACACATATCAATTAATAGATCTCAACATATTTTATATAGTTTGACCAAAAATGATAATGATTAAAAACATACGCAACACAAGACATTTAAACCCCTATATAATCTCTAATAATATCCAATAATAATAAACCAGTATGAATACAAGCTAATATAAGTCTTAGTGGGCTTGGCAAACTACCCTAAGGGTCCCAATATCCTAAAGTGTTTTTTTCCATAATACCTCCCAACTACCTATATGAAAGATAAATACGCACATCCACCTACATATAATAATAATGTTAATTTAAATATAATATAATATATAATTTAACATTAATATTAACATTATTATATGTAGGTGGATGTGTGTATTTATCTTTCATATAGGTAGTTGGAGGTATTATGGAATACATCAGTCCTTTTTGTGCCGGCACAAAAAACACTTAGGATATTAGGACCCTTAGGGTAGTTTGCCAAGCCCACTAAGACTTATATTAGCTTGTATTCATAGTGGTTTATTATTATTGGATACTATTAGAGATTATATAGGGGGAATAGCTTTGGTTTTAAATGTCTGGTGTTGCGTATGTTTTTAATCATTATCATTTTTGGTCATTTAATAAAATATGTTGAGATCTATTAACTGATATGTGTATTGTTTTGGTGCTCCATTGTGTGAGGAAGGTGTGGTATAGCCACGTCCACTCCAATTGTTCTATATAGACTTAAGGTGTGAGCACAGGTGTTTTTTGATAAGTGGTGCACCCCATAATATCTTTTCCGCCATGCCTTCCACCCGGCCAAGAGAAGAAAATATAGATCTGGATAAGCTGATTTGTTCCAATATCGTCAGGGCTTTACCGTATTTTCTTAGCTTAGCTCTCCCTCACCAACCTTTATTCCGTGAGTGGCAATAAAGCGGACCTGTCCCTTGTGCCCTGCTCAAGTCACTCTATAGACAGTGCAGCTCACTGTTTAAAGCAGCACCAATTGCACCCCCCCCCCCCAGCAAGAGCAGCCGCACTATTACTGGGAAAAGGGGACCTCCGATTTCTTACAGTATGTGCTCCTCTACACCTACACACTTCTTCTACTGCCCCCCCCTCCAGTGAGTGATACAGTGTATCTCTAGACAGAGCAGTTGCAGGAGGAGTAGGTGGCTGCTGTAGTCTTTCCTGTGATTTCCAGTTGGGTAAAATGTATCACTGGGGGCTCTTTGGGTGCAGAAGTGCACATAATAGGGTGCACGACTCCTTTAAATTTTATAAGAGGAAGCATATCAATATGGGTCAGGCTTTTCCTTTATCTCAAACTCAAGTGGACCTCTGCACCTAAACACCACTACTACCTTCCCCAGTGGTGGCATCCCGATATCCAGTACCATACTGTACATACCCACATGCATTAACTTCATAGGACCAAATGGGTTTGTATGCCGGGCAGTGGTCAAATGGGCACCCAGGAGAAGTGGGCTTGAACCACGCAGCGCGTCGGTGAGAGGTAAGTGGGGAGGACTAGGGGCGTTGGATTGGTAGATACAATCAGAGTCTGATCTAAATTGATATTTGGCGACATGACATGGCGGATGCTTGCAGAGATGAGTAGGAGCACTATTAGTTGGTAGAACTAGCACTCACAGCACTTATGCACTGAATTACTGCACTTTATTGCTTAGTTTGCACATATTTTAGTAGTATCAAAGGCTGCATATAGCCTTGATGAAGGAGCACAGATCACTAGTAATTTTAGTTTCATATGGATTCACTTATGTAGTATCTCATCATGCGGGCGTCTGTTTATGTATATGTATGCCATTAATACTCTAAAGTTAGAGGTATATGAAATTATATTATATGAATGGTTAGACACACATTGTGAGTGTCTTATATATTAGCCCCAAGTTCCTCCCCACTTGGATTTTTATGTATATGTTTTTTAAAGTGTGATGTCGTGTGATATACGTTATGTACTGACAGCATTTGGTTAATAATAAATTTTCATCTATTTTTGTAAATTGTGTGCAGCCTGCTATATGGGGACATGAAGGTGGGCTAGCTCTGAAAGTCCACCAGGTATACAGATTCAGTGGTCAAATGGGCTAATGTATGAGTGACCAGCTGCATTGGAAAGCTTGTGGGTTTGTGTGCAGGTGGGGTTATCCAAACCAAGGCTGCACCCTCTCCATCCCCAGCAATGTAAGCTGGCCAGCAGTAGTGTTTAGAGCAGTGGTACTCAACTGGTGGACCGGGGTCTAAAAGTGGACCTCGGCATCTGATTTCTGGACCCCAGACCTGCACTCAGTTGCTTCTGTGTTGCCGTGCTCAGCGCTGCCCCCTTTACTTGATCGGCAATTTAGTGCTTAGTCTCTCTGCCAGTGTCATGGCTTTCTGACACCTAGCATTGCAATATGAAGTACTGCACAGGCGGGAAGTGGCATTGCAAGGTACACACAAACTTTATTTCTCAATCTCTTTGCCCTATCCAATCCTGTCCCGCTGCCCCAGCTCAGCCCCATCCATTCCCGTCCCACCATCTCCTCCCCCCAGCTCAGCCCCATCCATTCCCGTCCCACCATCTCCTCCCCCCAGCTCGGGCCCATCCATCCCTGTCCCGCCATCTCTGCCCTCTTCATCTCTGCCCCATCTATCTCTGTCCCCCCAGCTCTGCCCCATCCATTTCTGCCCCCCCCCCAGCTTTGCCCCATCAATTCCATCCCCATCCATTCCTGCCCCCCTATTTTTAGTTTTGCCTGTGGAATCTATAGCCCCACCCCCAGTGAGCCGATTTCTAAAAATCCACCCCCGCGACTGCCCTCCGCCCGGACCTTCACCTCTCACCGGATGCCTGTACTTGGACCTTTACAAGAAGTGGTTGAGTACTCCTGGTTTAGAGGATCTAGGACAACTTTTACCTTTCTATTTTAGTTTTTAACATTTCGCACTGAATTGGGCTGAAGAAGGGTTGCGGGGGGGGGGGGGGGGGGCAGAGTTCAGAGTCGCTGTTCACGCAGCTTTCGTAAATGCCATGGCAGAGAGAGCTTAAAGTGGAACAACACCCGGGAATTTCGCTCTCCAGGGTATTGTTCCTCTCTATTTCTGATGCCCTGCTGTGTGTGTACCCCCCATGCAGCTGATCCATCTTTAGGTGCTATTTTTGCTGATTTCTAACCCGCTTTTCTCTAGCCAAACCCTCTGATTTTGTTTTGACCAGATATTGCTAGACCAAGAGGTGGAGCAAATCCCCCCCTGCATCCTTTCACTGTGTCTGCAGGTGAATAGCTGCCTTTTCCCCCTCTTCATCTTTTCTGTTTCTTGGTGGGCTTGCTTACAGACCTCAGATCAGCAGTGCCATAGTGGGCAAAGATCTCCTTCTCAACCACTACAAAAGTAGACCTAAATTGAAAAATACCCCTATATGTGTGTGTGTGTGTGTGTGTGTGTGTGTGTGTGTGTATGGTCCTATGTAAGTTTGCATTGTAGGCTCCCATGAATAGGTTCAAGCTGTACCATAAATTATATACAAACCCTAATATTTCTTGTTTTTTTTCCACTCACAGGTACTTTTTGGTTGACTTCTATGCCCCTCCCACCATCCTTCCTAACATGCTTGATCATCTAAGCCGCGACATTGACATCATCAGACCGACCATATTAAAACACGAAGAGGAGAAGAAGCCAGCGAAGCCTTGCCCTGGCCTGCAGCCAGTCACCAATCTAGAGGAGAAGTTTAGGACCAGAAAGAGGAAGTGAGCCCTCTGTAGCAGTTATTATTTTATAGAAATCAGCATGTATATTTGCTTCTGTTTCTTATGTCTAATAAAGCTATAAAAAGACTCATTTATTTTATTTCTAGTGATTAATTGGTTGTGTCGCAAGTCCATTGATTCCTAGGCTGCTGCATAGTGAATGGGACTTGCTGGATGCCATCCTACGAATCAGCCTAGAGTGTGTCTAGACTGCAGATTATCTCATGAATCTATGTGTATTCTGATAAATACTCCTCGTCTCAATTCTCCACCATCACCAAGACAGAATCACCTCTTGCCCATGCCCATTCCATGCATTCATTTTCCTTTGGCACACCCTCTCCATTGCAATGAGCGGAGTGGGTGTGCGGAAGGGAGTGATTCCGTCTTGGAGAAGGTGAAGAATGGAGAGGGATAGGTACCAGGGGTGGCTGTGAACGCTTTCTGGGATCTGGTGGTTGCTGTAAAATACAAATCAGGAAATGTCAGGAAAGCCCTACTAGAACAGCTGAACTTGATGTGGGGTGAATCACAATCCAGTGGAACATTGAAGGTGGGGATGTTCTAAAATGATTCTTGATCTGACTTTTTTTGTCAAAAACTTTCTATTTTAACTGGAGTGTGAAGACTTTTTATATCCACTGTACCATTGACATTGTTGAGCATAGGAGGTTCAATCTACCAACAAAATATATTGCCTGATTTATTCTTAGTATACAGAACGTCCTGCTCCAAATCTAATACTTACAGTTGGGATATACTCCGCCAGATGGCGCTGGACTGCAGAGACATCAAAAATAGGCTCCTCCCGGCCCCTCAAAAACCCAGGGACCTCCCACAAATCCCCAGAATTTCTCTCCAGTCTGGCTGCGAAGGACAAGAAGTTGGCTCTCTACTCGCAGGTGAGCGGGGTTATTAACCTGCGGCCCTGTAGAACTATTCCCACCCGTTCCACTAGTTATATGCCTCCCAGCCTTGGCTGCACTGGTTGGGTGAAGGTAGGCAGCACCGCTGTTGGTGCTTAGGAGCGCTGCTCCACCGCAATCCCCCACCAAAGGGTAGGCGGTTCAGGCTTATGGTGAGCCTCTATGGGATGCCTCTCCCGCGCTATTGCCCCTTGCCCCTGCCTATCGGTGGGCCCTATTTAAGTGGCCGCCGTCCTCCCTCATCCTCCTTGTAGTCTTTGGGGGAAAAGGGGGGGGGTGTGTGTGTGTATGTGTATAGATATGTATGTTATGCATTCTGTGCTTTCTCTTTTCACATGCCTTTATTCTTGTGTCAGCCGCCACGCTGACTTGTCTTTACTGCTTTTTACATTTGCCGCTGCAGCCGCCGTGCGCTGACTTGGTTCCGCGCTTGGCGGCGGCATTACCTTAGTCGCTGGTGCGCCATCATTGGCTGTTGGCTGTTCTGGCTTCGCGCTCTTCGGGGGGGGGGGGCCCGTCTTTGGCACGTTCCGCGTCATCGCTGTTACTGGCCCGCCCCTCGAGGTATACCAACACCATCTTTTCTGCTTGGTTGGCCTATGCACGACGGACTCCTACCTACCGTGGTCCGTAAGTGCCCTCGCGGGCAGCTTTATTTCCTTCACTTTTGTTACGATGTACTTAAGGTCTTGTCTGCTTATGTCTTTCAGGCGGGACGAACCCTTCTTGGCTTCTCCCAGCCCCGTTTTAGTATATTGCTTGTAGGCCTTGTAAAACTTATACTCCCACTTCCCTAGCGGGTTATTGAGGCATCCAGGGTTGCTACATAGCGTTATTCCCTATCGGCGTATAGCGTCGCTATAATCACCATATGGAGGCATCCCAGGATAATGTGACCGGGGTCCATTCGGGACAAGACTGGCTGTGTGTAGCGTGTGGGCAGCCTCATGCTGACAAGGCACGGGTCTGTGTACCCTGTGCTGAGCAGGTACTTGCATTGCACTCTGGCCTGCCAGTGGCTGCACCTCGTTTCACTTCGCCTACTCCCCCATGCTTAAACCTCACTCCTGCTGAGTTGCATACTAGTGGGGATTCTCAGCCTGATGTGTCTTCTAGACTGGCTACTGTTGAACAGATTATTGCGAAGTCCTTAGCGCGTAAGGCCCCTGCTAAGAAGCGGCACTTGACGCCTAATGTCACTCTTTTCCCTGTGGGAACTGAGGAGTTTATGAATCTGTGTGGCTATACCCCGTCTGATGCAGGGGAGCTCTTTTCTGATTCAGGCTCATCTGATGAGAGACCAAGGGGTCATGACGATTCTGGCTCTGACCCCTGGGCCCCGGATGACACTGACAGATTATTGACCCAGATTTTTGAGGTTCTGTCTATCTCTCTCCCTGTTGAGGCTCCCAGGCAAAGAGGGGAGCTTTTCCATACAGCAAAATCACGTTTGGAATTTCCAGAGCAGGCACATTTCCATAACCTTGTGCTCAAGGAATGGGAGCACCCCAGTAAACTTCCCAGGGTTCCAAAGAGTTGGGATAGGAAGTATCCCTTTCCTGCGGAGGTGGTTAAATGTTGGTCCACCCCCCCCCCCCCCCCCCCCCCTGAGGTGGATGCCCCGATCCTAGGGCTATCTAACACCTCTGTCATGCATTCCCCTGATTCTACTACCCTGCGGGATGCTGAAGACCAGCGTATTGATCAGCTGGCATCCCACGCCTTTGCATGTGCGGGGACGGCGCTGCGCCTGGTCTGTACCTCTGCCATTACTGCTGTGGCCACTGGAACCCTTATCAGAAATATGCTTGATAGTGCCCCTGATGATTTGCCTTGTGAGGTGTTTAATGCACTCTCCAGTTGTGATGTTTTTGTAAATTTTGTCCTATCAGCATTGGATGACACCATCTTAATGTGTGCCAGAACTTCTGCCCTCGTGGTGGCTATACGCCGCTCGGTTTGGCTGCGCCAGTGGGCTGCTGACAACGCTGCCAAGAAGGCCCTCACGGGATTTCCCTTTAAAGGACTGCGCTTGTTTGGGGACCGCCTGGACCTCTTTGCTAAGGGAGGCAGGTTACCCCAGCGCAGGCGGCAACCTCGACCCTTTCGGGGTCAGGGTTCCGTCTCCTCCCCTTACCGTGGTACAAGACAGGGACGTCCTGGCTCCGCCTGGGTTCCCAAAGCTAAATCCTCCCCTAAGCCCCCTCAGGCATGATGGGGCACCCTCACCCATCCGGGTGGGGGGACGGCTGCAGCACTTCGCTCACGTCTGGAGGCTTCATGTCTCAGACCGGTGGATTCAGGAGGTAGTGTCCTCCGGTTACAAGTTGGAGTTTGCTGCCGATCCCTCTTCAAGGTTCATCAGATCCCGGATTCCTCAGGACCCTGTGTCAGCTCAGGAGCTAGTGCAAGCAGTGCAAGGCCTCCTGGAGCTGGGGGTCATCTGCCAGGTCCCTTTAAGAGAAAAAGGTAAGGGCTTTTATTCCAACCTATTCACAGTACCCAAAAAGGATGGTTCTGTCAGGCCCATCCTGGACTTAAAGATCCTCAACAAGTTTGTCAGGGGCAGGCGCTTTCGCATGGAAACTCTGCGCTCTGCCATCAGTTCCCTGCGCCAAGGGGATTTCATGACTTCTGTGGACATCAAAGATGCTTACCTTCATATTCCTGTGTTCCCAGGTCATCAAAGGTTCCTCAGGTTCGCTCTGATGGATCAACACTACCAGTTTGTGGCCTTGCCCTTCGGCCTCACTTCAGCTCCCAGGGTGTTCACCAAGGTGCTGGCTGGCGTGATGTCTCTGCTCAGATGTCAGGGCATCCGCGTGCTTCCCTATCTGGACGACATCCTCATCACTTCCCAGTCTCTACATCAGGCAGAGTTGGATACTCAGCTGGTGGTTTCCACTCTGGAATCATTTGGATGGGTGATTAACCACCCCAAGTCCTCACTGTCCCCTTCCTTGGTAGCTCCATTCCTAGTAATGAGTCTGGATACAGTTCAGGCAAGGATCTTCCTTCCTCAGCAGAAGGTGGACAGTCTGATTGCACAGGCTCAGTCCCTCCTGGCTTGTCCCCATCCCTCCATCAGGGGGTGCAACTGGTGGGCCTGATGGTGGCATGCTTCGAAGCGGTCCCTTATGCTCAGTTCCACTTGAGGCCTCCGCAACTTCACCTATTATCAGTATGGGACAAGGACCCAGCGTCCCTGGACAGGGTCTGTGTGCTCTCCCCCCTGGTCAGGAGGTCCCTCTTGTGGTGGATGGACTCAAGGAACCTGTTGGGGGGCAGATCCTTTCTTGCCCCTTCCTGGGAGACGGTCACCACGGATGCCAGTCTGTCAGGTTGGGGGGGTTTCTGGAAGTCCCTGCGGTTCCAGGGGAGGTGGGGCCCTCAGGAGGCCCACACACCTATCAATGTCTTGGAGCTGCGAGCGATCAGGTTAGTTCTGGCTCGCTTGACTACTCATCTTCAGGGCCTGCCTGTTCAGGTGCGCTCGGACAACCAGACGGCAGTTGCCTACATCAATCATCAGGGAGGGACCCGGAGCAAGGGGGGGCCCTCCAGGAAGCATCTCTGATCCTGACTTGGGCGGAGGTCAGTGTCCCCTGCATTTCAGCTGTGTACATCCCTGGGGTGGAAAATCGCCTGGCGGACTCTCTGAGCAGGGGCACCTCTCGCCAGGGAGAATGGTCCCTATGCAGCAGGGTGTTTCAATCTCTGTGTCACCGTTGGGGCCAACCAGATGTGGATCTGTTTGCATCCCGCCACAATCACAAGCTCCCAGCTTTTGTCTCTCTGTCCAGGGATCCTCTGGTCCTGACCTCAGATGCACTAGCAATGTCATGGCAGGACTTTCAGTTCCTGTATGTCTTCCCTCCAATCCCCCTGCTGGGCAGGGTTCTGCGCAAGATTGCTCTGGAAGGAGTGCCAGCAATTCTGGTGGCCCCCAGGTGGCCAAGAAGAGTGTGGTTCGCAGACGTGGTACAGCTGGCAGTAGATCTGTATTCTCTGCCCTTGGTGCCAGATCTGCTCACTCAGGGCTCACTACGCCATCCCAATTTACAAACTCTGGCTTTGACGGATTGGCTGCTGAAACCTCCATCTTGATGGAGAAGGGGCTGTCTTCCTCGGTTGTGGATACTTTGATTAAAGCTAGGAAGAAGTCTTCCTCTTCCATTTATTACAGGGTTTGGAGTGCCTACATTGACTGGTGTGAGTCTAAGTCTCTTCCCTGTCGTGTGTTCTCTATTCCCAGGATTCTGGAGTTCCTGCAGCATGGGTTGGAGATGGGGCTCCAACTCAGTACTCTGAAGGGTCAGGTTTCTGCCCTGGCTATTTTCTTCCAGAAGTCCTTTGCTCAGCACCCTCTGATCAGGACTTTTTTCCAGGGGGTCACTCATGTGCACCCTCCACGTAAGCCTATGGTGCCTGTTTGGGATCTGAACTTGGTTCTGTCAGCCTTGCAGGGTGCTCCCTTTGAACCTGTGCAGGATGCTGCCTTGGCCATTCTTACGCTCAAGGTTGTGTTTCTGGTGGCTATCACTTCTGTCAGGCGTGTGTCTGAGTTGGCGGCGCTGTCCATTCAGCCCTCCTACTATGAGAGACACCAGGACAAGGTGGTGTTTTGTTTCAAACCTGACTTTCTACCTAAGGTAGTGTCTGCTTTTCATTTGAATCAGGATATTGTTCTTCCTTCTTTATGCCCTAATCCTAGTAATGCTAAGGAGAGGGTTTTGCACTCTTTGGATGTGGTTAGGTGTCTGAAGTACTATCTGGTGGCTACTGCACCTTTCGGGAAAACTGATGCTCTTTTTGTGGTCCCTTCTGGTCCTAGGAAGGGTTTGGCTCCTGCCAAGTCTACTATCAGCAAGTGGATTCGTCAGGCTGTGATTCAGGCCTACTCTAAGGGGAAGAATCCTCCCTTCCGCCTTACTGCTCATTCCACTCGTGCTATTGGTGTCTCTTGGGCTTTTCAGCACCAGGCTTCTGTTGAACAAGTTTGCAAGGCCGCTAATTGGTCTTCTGTTCATACCTTTTCAAAGTTTTACAAGGTTGGTGTTAGGGCCTCAGCTGATGCTGTTTTTTGCCGAAAGGTTCTGCAGGCGGCAGTGGTTTAAACTGCCTGCTGCTGATTTTTCTTGGGGATCCCACCCTACTTTATGGACACTGCTATTGGATGTCCCAACTGTAAGTATTAGATTTGGAGCAGGACGTACTGTATACTAAGAATAATACAATTCTGTGATTACTCACCTGTAGAATTGGTATTATGAGTATACAGTACGTCCTTCTCCAACCCACCCTTGGTTTGCATTTTCTTGGATCCCCTGTATGGTGATTGTTATCATTGTTATAGTTTATAGTTTGGATTGTTTAATTCTCCCGGTTTCTCATTAACTGCTTTTCAATGCTGGGGATTTGTGGGAGGTCCCTGGGTATTTGAGGGGCCGGGAGGAGCCTATTTTCGATGTCTCTGCAGTCCAGAGCCATCTGACGGAGTATATCCCAACTGTAAGTATTAGATTTGGAGCAGGACGTACTGTATACTCATAATACCAATTCTACAGGTGAGTAATCACAGAATTGTATTTTTTGGGCTATAGGGCAATAGTTGAAGTGAACAGATCTGGCACAAACAGAATTTGGTAGAGAATGTAAGTTATGCAAAGCTTTAGAAATGACTTAAATATCTTCTTCACCATCCCAATGCCAAAAAGGGATCATATTGGACTTTTTGGGGAATTGGAGGAGCTGAGATCCAGTCCAACGCTTGCAGACCTCAACATCCTACAAGACTTTTCATGGAAAATGGAGCATTTTGACCAAAATCAACCTTCAGAGCAAATCAGAACTGAAACCTCTCTCTATCTCTCTCTATATCGCTCTCTATCTCTCTCTTTTTATCTATCTATCTCTATTTATCTCCATCTCTCTCGCTCTCTTTCTATCTCTATATCACTATCTCTCTCTTTCTCCCTATCTCTATCTCTCTCTATCTATCTCTATATCACTATCTCTCTCTCTCCATCCCCATCTCTCTATCTATCTTTCTCTCGATCTGTCTCTCTCTCTACCTTTATCTCTGTCTATTTCTTTATCTCTCTCTCTCTGCCTACCTCTTTCTCTATCTATCTCTCTCTCTATCTCTTGAGGTAACTGTGCGCTGGATTACTTTATCCCCCTAAATAAATAACAGCAGATAGAATTCCCCGTTATCCATTTTTTATGTAGAACTTTACTGGAGGTGAATTTTGGTATGAAAGATTTGAAGGAGGGGACATATCCAGTTGTTTCTAAGTTCTCTGGGTGTGGATCTGAGCAACAAAGAAGGACGATGTGTAAGAAAACTCTTCTTTCATGTTATTTGGCCCAAATTACTGAGTAGGGAATTGGGAAACTGTTTTTTTTTTTTTTTTGCACAAAAAATGGAATACAGGGAGCGGCCATTGTAAATAGACCTCCGGCATGGTTTTATGACTGCACTGTGATTCATTGTGTGTTTGCTGTGCTGCAGTCCTATGCTTAAAATGACTGTAAACACAAGGCAATAATTAGGCAGCAAGAAGCTCACCTGATGCCTGTCCCATGTGACTCCCCTCCATTGCTTGCAGCGCATGGTAGAAGCGTAGCAGAGCCCCAAAGATTACCCACCTTTCAAAAAGTGGTCCGATGTAAGGTATTCACATTAAAGTGGACCAAAACCCAGGTGCCCCGCTGTGTGAAACCCCCCAGGTCGTCAAAACCATATTCTTAGTATACAGAACGTCCTGCTCCATATATAGTACTTACTATCGGGTATTACTCTGCCAGATGGTGCTGGACTGCAGAGACATCGAAAATAGGCTCCTCCCGGCCCCTCAAATACCCAGGGACCTCCCACAAATCCCCAGAATTTCTCTGCAGTCTGGACTGCTAAGGACGCGAAATGGCTCTCTCTACTCGCAGGTGAGCGGGGCTATTAGCCTGCGGCCCTGTAGGACTATTCCCACCCGTTCCATTAGTAATATGCCTCCCAGCCTTGGCTGCGCTGGTCGGGTGATGGTAGGCAGCACCGCTGTTAGGTGCTTAGGAGTGCAGCTCCACCACAATCCCCCACCAAAGGGTAGGCGGTTCAGGCTTATGGTGAGCCTACCCGCACTATTGCCCCTTGCCCCTGTCTATCGGTGGGCCCTATTTAAGTGGCCGCTGTCCTCCCTCATTCTCCTTTTAGCCTTCGGGGGAAAAGAGGGGGGGGTGTCGGTGTGTATGCTATGCATTTACGTGTTTTAGACTTATACTTATTTCAGTCTGCCTTGTGTCAGCCGCTGTGCTGTCTTGCTCTTTTATTACTGTATTTGAAATTGCCGCTGCCACGCGCCTTTTCTGTCACTATGTTCCGCGCTTGGCGGCGGCGTTACCTCAGGCGCCGGCGCGCCGTCATTGGCTGCTTGTCACTTGCTGGCTTTGCGCTCTTCGGGGGGGGGCGGGGCCCATCTATGGCACGTTCCACGTCATTGCTGATACCGGCCCGCCCCTCGAGGTATACCGACGCCATCTTTGTCTGCTTGGTTGGCTTATGCGCGACGGACCTCTACCTACCGCGGTCCGTAAGTGCCCTCGCGGGCGGCTTTATTATCTCCCCTTTATTACTGTCTGCTTACGGCCTCCTTTATTATGTCTTTCAGGCAGGACGAACCCATTGGCTTCTCCCGGCCCTCTAATAGTTTGATAACTTGTTAGGCCTGGTGTAATTTACTCCCACTCCCTAGCGGGTTATTGGGGCGTCCAGGGTTGCTGTATAGCGTTAATCCCTATCGGCCTATAGTGCCGCTATAATCACCATATGGAGGCATCTCAGGATAATGTGACCGGGGTTCCTTCGGGACAAGACCGGCTGTGTGTAGCGTGTGGGCAGCCTCATGCTGACGCTGACAAGGCGCGGGTCTGTGTACCCTGTGCTGAGCAGGTGCTTGCACTGCAATCTGGCCTTCCAGTGGCTGGGCCTGCACCTCGTATCACTTCACCTACCCCCCCCAAGCTTAAATCTCGCTCTTACTGAGTTGCATACTAATGGGGAATTTTCAGCCTGACGTTTCTTCTAGACTGGCTACTGTTGAGAAGTTGATTGCTAATACCTTGGCGCGTAAGGCCCCTGCTAAAAAGCGGCACTTAACGCCTAATGTCACTCTTTTCCCTATGGAAGCTGATGAGTTTTTGAATCTTTGTGGCTATACCCCTTCGGATGAAGGAGAGCTCTTTTCTGACACAGGGTCATCTGATGAGAGGCCAGGGGTTATGACGATTCTGGCTCTGACCCCTGGGCCCTGGATGACACTGACAGATTGCTGACCTAGATTTTTGAGGTCCTGTCCATTTCTCCCCCTGTTGCGGCTCCCAGGCAAAGGGGGGAACTTTTCCATACAGCTAAATCATGTTTGGAATTTCCCGAGCAAGCACATTTCAATAACCTTGTGCTCAAGGAATGGGAGCGCCCCAGTAAACTTCCCGGGGTACCTAAAAGTTGGGATAGGAAGTATCCCTTTCCTGCTGATGTGGTGAAGTGTTGGTCATCCCCTCCCGAGGTGGATGCCCCGGTCTTAAGGCTATCTAACACCTCTGTCATGCATTTCCCTGACTCTACTACCCTGCGGGATGCTGAGGACCGGCGCATTGACCAGCTGGCATCCCATGCCTTTGCATGTGCGGGGACGGCGCTGTGCACGGTCTGTGCCTCTGCCATTACCGCTGTGGCCACTAGAACCCTTATCAGAAATATACTTGATAGTGCTCCTGATGATTTGCCTTGTGAGGTGTTCAATGCACTCTCCAGTTGTAATGTTTTTGTAAATTTTGTCCTCTTTGCCTTGGATGACACCATTAGAATGTGCCAGGACATCTGCCCTTGTGGTGGCTATACGCCGCTTGGTTTGGCTGCGCCAGTGGGCTGCTGACAACGCTGCCAAGAAGGCCCTCACTGGGTTTCCCTTTAAAGGACTGTGCCTGTTTGGGGACTGCCTGGACCTTTTTGCTAAGGGAGGCAGGTTACCCCAGCGCAGGCCGCAATCTCTGCCCTTTCGGGGTCAGGGTTCCTTCTCTTCCCCTTACCGTGGTGCAAGACAGGGAAGGGGGGTTTCCCTTACTGGGGCCCGGGGAGATTTCTGGCGTAGGGGCAGAGGACGTGGACGTCCTGACTCCTCCTGGGGTCCCAAAGCAAAATCCTCTCCCAAGCCCCCTCAGGCATGATGGGGCGCCCTCACCCATCCGGACCTTTTTGCTAAGGGAGGCAGGTTACCCCAGCGCAGGCCGCAATCTCTGCCCTTTCGGGGTCAGGGTTCCTTCTCTTCCCCTTACCGTGGTGCAAGACAGGGAAGGGGGGTTTCCCTTACTGGGGCCCGGGGAGATTTCTGGCGTAGGGGCAGAGGACGTGGACGTCCTGACTCCTCCTGGGGTCCCAAAGCAAAATCCTCTCCCAAGCCCCCTCAGGCATGATGGGGCGCCCTCACCCATCCGGGTGGGGGGACAGCTGCAGCACTTTGCTCACGTTTGGAGGCTTCATGTCTCAGACCGGTGGATTCAGGAGGTAGTGTCCTCTGGTTACAAGATAGAGTTTGCTGCCTGGCCGCCCCCAAGATTCATCAGATCCCGGATTCCTCGGGACCCTGTGTCAGCTCAGGAGCTAGTGCAAGCAGTGCAAGGCCTCCTGGAGCTGGGGGTCATCTGCAAGGTCCCTTTAGGAGAAATGGGCAAGGGTTTCTATTCCAACCTATTCACAGTCCCAAAAAAAGTTGGTTCAGTCTGGCCCATCCTGGACTTAAAGATCCTCAACAAATTTGTCAGGGGCAGGCGCTTTCGCATGGAAACTCTGCGCTCTGCCATCAGTTCCCTGCGCCAAGGGGACTTCATGACTTCTGTGGACATCAAAGATACTTACCTTCATATTCCTGTGTTCCCAGGTCATCAAAGGTTCCTCAGGTTCGCTCTGATGGATCAACACTACCAGTTTGTGGCGTTGCCCTTTGGTCTCACCTCAGCTCCCAGGGTGTTCACCAAGGTGCTGGCTGGCGTGATGTCTCTGCTCAGGTATCAGGGCGTCTGCGTGCTTCCCTATCTGGACGACGTTCTCATCACTTCCCAGTCTCTACATCAGGCAGAATTGGATACTCAGCTGGTGGTGTCCACTCTGGAGTCATTTAGATGGGTGATCAACCACCCCAAGTCCTAACTGTCCCCTTCCTTGGTAACTCCATTCCTAGGAATTAATCTGGATACAGTTCAGGCAAGTATTTTCCTTCCTCAACAGAAGGTGGACAGTCTGATTGCACAGGTTCAGTTCCTCCTAGCTTGTCCTCATCCCTCGATCAGGCAGGGGATGCAGCTGGTGGGCCTGATGGTGGCATGCTTCGAAGCGATCCCTTATGCTCAGTTCCACTTGAGGCCTCTGCAACTTCACCTATTGTCAGTGTGGGACAAGGATCCAGCGTCCCTGGACAGGGTCTGTGTGCTCTCCCCTCTGGTCAGGAGGTCCCTCTCATGGTGGATGGACTCAAGGAACCTGTTGGGGGGCAGATCCTTTCTTACCCCTTCCTGCTAGACGGTCACCACGGATGCCAGTCTGTCAGGTTGGGGGGGTTTCTGGAAGTCCCTGCGGTTCCAGGGGAGGTGGGGCCCTCAGGAGGCCCACACACCTATCAATGCCTTGGAACTGCAGGCGATCAGGTTAGTTCTGGCTCGCTTGACTACTCATCTTCGGGGCCTGCCTGCTCAGGTGCGCTTGGACAACCAGGCGGCAGTTGCCTACATCAATCATCAGGGAGGGACCCGGAGCAAGGGGGCCCTACAGGAAGCGTCTCTGATCCTGAGTCCAATGTTCCCTGCATATCAGCTGTGTACATCCCGGGAGTGGAAAATCTCCTGGCAGACTCTCTGAGCAGGGGGACCTCTCGCCAGGGAGAATGGTCCCTATGCAGCAGGGTGTTTCAATCTCTGTGTCGCCGTTGGGGCCAACCAGATGTGAATCTGTTTGCGTTCTGTCACAATCACAAGCTCCTGGCCTTTGTCTCCCTGTCCCAGGATCCTCTGGCCTTGACCACGGATGCTCTAGCAATGTCATGGCAGGACTTTCAGTTTCTGTATGTCTTCCCTCTATTCCCCCTGCTGGGCAGGGTTCTGCGCAAGATTGCTCTGGAAGGGTTGCCAGCAATTCTGGTGGCCCCCAGGTGGCCAAGAAGAGTGTGGTTCGCAGACGTGGTGCAGCTGGCAGTAGATCAGTACGCTCTGCCCTTGGTGCCAGATCTGCTCACTCAGGGCTCACTACGCCATCCCAATTTACAAACTCTGGCTTTGACGGCCTGGCTGCTGAAACCTCCATCTTGATGGAGAAGGGGCTGTCTTCCTCGGTTGTGGATACTTTGATAAAGGCTAGGAAGAAGTCTTCTTCTTCCATTTATTACAGGGTTTGGCATGCCTACATTGACTGGTGTGAGTCTAAGTCTCTTCCCTGTCGTGTGTTCTCTATTCCCAGGATTCTGGAGTTCCTTCAGCATGGGTTGGACATGGGGCTCCAACTAAGTACTCTGAAGGGGCAGGTCTCTGCCCTGGCTGTTTTCTTCCAGAAGTCCTTTGCTCAGCACCCTTTGATCAGGACTTGTGCCCCCCCCCCACGTAAGCCTATGGTGCCTGTTTGGGATTTGAACTTGGTTCTGTCAGCCTTGCAGGGTGCTCCTTTTGAACCTGTGCAGGATGCTGCCCTGGCCATTCTTACGCTCAAGGTTGTCTTTCTGGTGGCTATCACTTCTGTCAGGCATGTGTCTGAGTTGGCGGCGCTTTCCATTCAGCCCCCTTACTATGAGAGACACCAGGACAAGGTGGTGTTTCGTTTCAAGCCAGATTTTCTGCCTAAGGTAGTGTCTGCCTTTCATCTGAATCAGGATATTGTTCTTCCTTCTTTGTGCCCTAATCCTAGCAATGCTAAGGAGAGGGTTTTGCATTCTTTGGATGTGGTTAGGTGTCTGAAGTACTATCTGGTGGCTACTGCACCTTTCAGGAAAACTGATGCTCTTTTTGTGGTCCCTTCTGGTCCTAGGAAGGGTTTGGCTCCTGCCAAGTCTACTATCAGCAAGTGGATTCGTCAGGCTGTGATTCAGACCTACTCTGCTAAGGGGAAGAATCCTCCCTTCCACCTTACTGCTCATTCCACTCGTGCTATTGGTGCTTCTTGGGCCTTTCAGCACCAGGCTTCTGTTGAACAAGTTTGTAAGGCCGCTACTTGGTCTTCTGTTCATACCTTTTCTAAGTTTTACAAGGTTGATGTTAGGGCCTCAGCTGATGCTGCTTTTGGCCGAAAGGTTCTGCAGGCGGCAGTGGTTTAAACTGTCTGCTGTTGGCTTTGGGGATCCCACCCTGCTTATGGACACTGCTATTGGATGTCCCGATAGTAAGTACTATATATGGAGCAGGACGTACTGTATACTAAGAATAATACAATTCTGTGAGATACTCACCTGTAGAATTATGAGTATACAGTACGTCCTGTTCCACCCCACCCTTGGTTTTGCATTATTTTGGATCCCCTGTATGGTGATTGTTATCATTGTTATAGTTAATAGTTTGGGTTGTTTTTATTCTCCCGGCTTCTCGTTAACTGCTTTTCAATGCTGGGGATTTGTGGGAGGTCCCCGGGTATTTGAGGGGCCGGGAGGAGCCTATTTTCGATGTCTCTGCAGTCCGGCGCCATCTGGCGGAGTAATACCCGATAGTAAGTACTATATATGAATCAGGACGTACTGTATACTCATAATACCAATTCTTCAGGTGAGTAATCACAGAATTGTATTTTCACCTTACACGGTCATACACCGCTCGTCCAATCAGCTCGCTCAGAGCCGCTGACGTCACGCCATCTAAGCCTTTGTCCAAGGTGAGCGGCTTTGAGCGCGCTGAAAGCTGCATCCCCCACTACCCTCTAATGGCGCATGCCCGCTCTGGCCATTCACAAATGCCTGGTGCGGGCATGCGCCCTGCTGAAAAAAATAATATAATTTTATATAAATATAATAAATATATAATTTTCCTGCAAATTTCTGCAAAAATTACAGGTAAAACATGTATGGTGCAAAATGCTGAAAATGGCCTGGCAACAGAGGGTGACAAAATCTATAGGTAGACTGGCACTGAAAGAGTTAATAGCTACACACTTATGTGCAGAATTCACAGCTCATCTAATGGGAAACAGGCTTCCTGTCCCCGATTATAATGGGTATAAAGTCTCTGTCTATCTACACACTAACGCCCTTGGAAACTGTGTAAAATAAGTCCTCTCAAACCAAAATCTTCAACTATATGTAAAAAGATTATGTTTTCGAATCTTTTCCTCGATTTGTGGATCATAGCTGTGCTGGGAAAGGCATGTTGGGTTGCAGCTTAATGACTTATGAACAGACTGTGCTGTGGTCAGAGACAGCTTTGGGACAACTGTGGCTTGCTCTGCTCACTCAAGCTGAGAGCACCAAGGGGCAAAGTGGCTGTTAGACCAATTTTTTGAGTGGTGCTGGAAAAAAAAAATGTAAAAGTAGGGGGCAAACTGTGGAGCCCTGCTACAGCTTTTACCCAGTTCGATACAGAACAGCGACTGCGTGCGCACAGGGAGGTGTTTTTTCGACGTCAATCTAGAAATCTAGAAATTTTCCGTTTTGTTTGTCTGCAGATACAAAATGACGCTACGTCTCCACCATGGGGTCACAAACACCAGGGGTACATCAGAGTAACTGTGTCTGAGGGTATGGAATAAGGAAGCATAGATAACTCTCTTGCCTTCCATACATGAGTGAGGTGCGGAGTGCCTCCTCTAAATACCGCCTGGCTATGGCGGCCCACGTCCACCCGGCTTGCTGCATAATTTAGGGGAATTGAAATGGAATTTTACAGCTTGCAGTGACTCTGTGTCGGCTGACAGGCCGGGCAAATAATGGCCTCTCTGATTTCAGGCGCATGCACTGGAGGTCTCCATCTTACACGCAGCTATGGTGCCTGGAACAAGTAACCCGCCCCAACCAGGAAGGGTTCATGTTTCAACCTATCAGAGAAATAGATGTTTCAAACTGCAAACATATCTCTGCGATCTGAATTTACAAATAAAAATACAAAATTACTGATTGGCTTAGTACTCACTCCCCTTTAATTCCTAACTTTTGCCCCCAAAAAATAAACAATCCATACTTGCCATACCCCCAAGATAGAATGTTCCTTCTTTATCAGCTGATATTAAAGAGGACCAAAACCCAACCCTGACAGTTGGTTAGGGTCCTTTCCCCCGGGGTGCCCCGCTGTGTGAAACCCCCATATCACCGATCGCGTCTCTTCCCGGTCCTAAGTTGCATGCGCGGGCGCTATGAGTCACGTCACGCCATCTAAGGCCAGCAGCTCCGAGCGCGCTGGCAGCCGATGGCCACAATAAATCTGTCCGCTTCCCTGTATGATAAATATTTTATGTTTGGAGAGATAAGAGGAGAAATAATACCAGGTACCATTGTCCCATCTGGTTATCTATAGTGTTCTGAGAGGGGATGGCCTGGGCCACTGGATCACCCCTGGATTTTATTCCTACCATGATAGAATAGAGCACAAGCTTGGCGGGAGTTCTATTCAGTTCAGGTGTATAAGTGACCCCTCCTCTCATTAGTCAACATGGTTATATAGATTTTTAATATTACACAATTTTGCGATAGTGCTCTTTTAAAAAGGCCATTGGAAGTGGAATAACCCTTTAAATTCAGATATAAGTTCAGCTAAATGTTGCATATATGGGTGGGGGTGCATCTTTCCAGGCAGTGATGGCGCCATACTCGGGGGGGCCGCGGCTGGTAATGCCACGCTTGCCGCCCATGCAGAAGGATTTGGCCACAAGTTGCAGCACGGAGCCGATTCTGTTCTGGTTTCTTTGGTTACCGTCTATATATAACTGCGTGTGATCTCTGTTCTCCATCATTTTGCACACTAACATTAATGCATGCCCCGCCAGTCACATAGCTGCTGTGTCTGTAAAGTACTCACCCCCCCCCCTTTCTTTTTCTTTTTTTTTTTTTAGGCTGATCAACAGAAAGTGACTCTTTCATGGAGTGGAATCTGCAAAGTGATTTCAATGATTAGAAACACATAGCTGATGGCACACATCTCCAGCAGGGCTACCAGGAAATTCCCTGGTGGGCCCCTGGCAGGGCCGGCGCCAGCACAGGGCAAACCTGGGCAATTGCCAGGGCCCCTGGCGTCTTCAGGGGCCCACTCATGCTTACACTTGGCATTAGTATTATTTTACCCTGGTCCAGGGCCAGAAAACTTTAACTATGTATAGCTTATCCCAAGTGCACACACATAGAAAATATAACCTGGCATAATGTTTCTGTGCAGAATATAAGGCAAGTAATTCTTCCATCTAAGTGTGGGGGGCCCACAGAGGCAATTCTACTGATGGGCCCCAGGCATCCCAGTCCGTCACTGGTAGATGCATCTTTGGCAGCAGTTATAGGGTCTATGGGTAGGGGCGAGCCGGCAATAAGGAGAGCTAGGAATATTCCTGGTGGGCTGCACTGGTTTGGGACTGGCTGGGACAGGGGGTCACCCGAGTACATGAAACATCCACTGCTACCAACATTCTCCTCCACTTTCCCTTCCTTCTGAGTCTCCTCCCTAGCTGCCCTAAACCCTGCACACTTGTACCCCCCCAACCAAGGCAACCCGACCCATATTAAGCCCCTGCAATGCTTTAGCCGCAGCACCAAGCCTGGGATGGAACATACCCACATACCCATGAAAGAGGAATCCGGACCATGTGACCACAGAGGGCCAATCGATGGGTCTGGGGAACGAGAAAAATGTCTATGTCTCTATGTCTAGAGAAGGCATTGGCAATCCGAAGAACAGGTGCAGTCAACACCCATTTTGTTCGTCTGCTTTTAAAGTGGACAAAAACCCAGCTCGATCGGCCCGGAAATCTATACGATTCTTCCCGGGATGA
This sequence comes from Gastrophryne carolinensis, assembly GCA_027917425.1. NCBI lineage: Eukaryota > Metazoa > Chordata > Amphibia > Anura > Microhylidae > Gastrophryne > Gastrophryne carolinensis. The sequence goes on along the minus strand of CM051236.1, from coordinate 487,345,113 downwards.
TTGATTCCCTCCTCCTGGGGCATCCAAAATAGGGATGTCCCACTGCGTGAAACCCGCCCCATACACTTACCTTGCTTCCCGGTCCAACAGGGCATGCGCTGGCCGCATCCCTGCCACCCCTCTATCAGGGTGCGTGCCTGCGCCAGCCATATGTGAATGGCTGGCACGGACATGCTCCCTGTTAGAGGGTAGCAAGGAATGCGTCCGCCTACGAACTTGGAGTCGCTGGCCTTAGGCGAAGGCTTCGAGCACGCTGAAAGAACGAGCGCACATGTGCCGTAGAACTGGAAAGAGTTACGTTTCTTTGGGCGATCTGGGAGGTTTCACACAGCGGGGCACCCCTGATCGAGGTGGCCTGGGGGAAGGGACTAAAACCCAGGATAGTCAAAATCCTGGGTTTTGGTCCACTTTAAGAACAGGTGCAGTCAACATCCATTTTGCTTTTCTGCTTTTAAGGGATTGTGCAGGGTAAAGGTACAATTAAAGTGGGCGTTGGTCCTTGCCCTGGGGGCATATGCTGTGTTGACCCCCCCACGGGTCAGCATAAAAGCCCTCCTTTGCGCGATCCCACAGCACATGCATATATGCTTCTCTTTAGGCACAGAGCCTGGCATGAAAGTGACATCCCCAGTGTCCCTGTGGTGTCAGGCACCCCCCCCCCAATCTCAATATCTGGGTGCAGGAGCATGTGTCATCTACACGGGTTCCAAACATGCAGCAGTGGCTGGAGATCACAGCATAGGAGCCCTGGAAAAGGTGAGCAAATACAGGGAGATCTGGGGGTTTACACAGTGGGGCTTCCTGAATCAGAATGCCCCAAAGGTTAGTTCATTGCCCCCCTCGCCCTCATGTGTTGCTGCATAAATCATCCAAAGCTATAATCTCACCCTAGCCTCTGGATTTTATTTATGCATGATCACCTTTCTTAGCACTATAAGGTGGACCTGGCTCCACCCCTTATTCATCAGACCACATGGGACACACCATTACCTGTGCTGTATCTGCAGAACAGATCTAACTTATTACCCTGCTTCTCTATTTCCTTTAATGTACATTATAAAATAAATTGCCAGGCACATAAATACATTGATAAATCCTGAGCAGAACTGAACTATAACAAAGAAGGGAGATAGGAACTCCCCTTGCTTCAGGTACTGAAATGGAACATTCTGGCTAATTCATACACCCTGCAATCATTGTGCTACAACAAAAGCATATAATGGCCTCCTCCTTGAAGGCCCATCAACAGGTGATGTTTTGTGGATCTCAACATAGCCGTCTCTGTATCTCTGCTGCTGCACTAACTCCTTCACTTGTGCATCTGAGTGGAGATTGGCAAAAGCTCTTGGTGGGGCTTGAGGAGGAGGGTTGTGGACCCCTTCTCTTTACAGCACAGCAGACTGCCATTAATCAGCTGAGAAGTAAGAAGTGTGCAAGCGGCCAGCCCTGGAATCGACCGCATGGGGCGATTGGTCCAATTTAAAGGGACATTCCAGGTAAAGGGTTACATTTGTCTGCTTCCTGCATCTTTCATTGACCAGCATATATTGTGCTTTCTGCTAATCCCTATAGCACTTGACTCATCTTTGTAAGAAGGTTCCAGAGGAATAAAATGTTTATGATCTCAATTATTAATGCATTATTATTAAATCACTAATATTACTGAAAAATAGGTAACTTGGATGAATGGAGTCTGTGGATTTTTACCTGGTTATTATGATTCTGATCCAGGGCTGGCTGATGCACATATATTATAATATCAGTCCCTTCAATAAATGTGTAAGAAATAGAGAATTCCCATGAAATATAAAATATTAGAGATATAAGTTTAAATATCTAAACTAGGTCTCCAAGCAGCTGCCCTGGATAGGATGGTAATTGAGCCTCTTAGATACTAATTTGATATCAACCCAGACATCTTGGCTGCGGTCGGGTGGACACAATAGATTTGGGTGTGTAAAGGATTCTTAACTATGCAATGTAAATTAAATAAAAATAAAGATAAAATCAATACCTGGTCATGAAATCCTTTTGTGAGTAGATGTGCTGGCGAAAAGGAGGGGCTAGTCCTATCCAATAGGAAGTAAGGTGTCCTAGAAAGAGGCGGAGTAATATTTTGGGGGAGAAAGGACGCGTGGGAATGATGGCCCTGTATTGGTAACTATCCTCAAGTAACTTTAGGCTTTTATTTGGCAACTGCACTTAGGCCCTTATTTATGAAGGAATAGCGACAGGTAGCGACTGGTGAGCGGCCGGTAATGACGGGCCCCGCCACGAGAATGCCGGCTCCCCACCACAATCACACATTTATCAAGCCAATCCTGCTTAGCGACTGAGATAGCGCCATATAGCCACTCATTCATCATTATTCCAGCCTCAGCCCACAGCGCCAGCGTCCGACCTTGAACAGCGACAGGTGTGACCTCTCGCTACCTGGCGCTCTCCAATGCATTTCAATGGAACAATCTTTAAATATTCATAATTAATTGTTATTAATGTTTTTTTTTTTTTAAATGTGAAAAATGTTAGATTGTATTAAGGTAAAAAAAAATTGTGCAGAATTGATATTACAGGTCTGATATTATTGTATTCATATTACTAAAGTCTTTAAAATTTTTATTTTTTTTTGGTTTCCAAAAATATGGTGGTTTGGGTGTTAAAAAACTACTTTTAACACATCGCCGCCAGCGCTCTGGGGTTTAAACATGCATTTCACTGCGCGAGAATTTTTTGAGTGTGATTTTTTGATGAATATGGTGGGAGCCGGTCGCTCTTACCAGTCGCTATCATGCGCTCCCATACATCGCGGAACCTGTCAAATAGCGACTCGTCACCCCGTATTCAACATTACTGCACACCGACTCAGTCGCTATCAACAACCGAACAATGGCCAAGCACAGCGACTACTAGCGGGCGCTGTGAAAATACTGCTACAGTCGCTCAACTGTCGCTACCTGCCGCTATTAATGAATCGGCCTCTTAGTGATAGTACATTTTAGAAATGTATTTGTTTAGTCCCTGTGATACCTATACTGTCTAGTGGTTAATGTAACTGTTTAGGCCCTTATTTTTATATATATATTTTGTATTATTTTTACACATGTACAACTGTCCTGTATCATAGATCTGTGCACAATACAATCTTTTATATATTCTCATTGGTGTGATTCCTTTCGTCACCCACAACCTCGAACCTACAGTGGGCAGTTATTGTTATATTATGTTTATTGATGTTTTTATAATAATAATTGTTTACAAATATACTTCTAAAGGGGACCTTTACATTGATCATGCATGAATGAGTCACTTTCAGCTACTGAGGAGGACCAGAGGAAGGGATAGAGCTCATTAGGGGTTATTAATAAGCAGGGCGAAGAAAAGCTGCAGCATGGGGTGAGTGGAAATTCGGGCTAAATAAAACATTAGCCTGCAATGTCCCTTTAAGACTCCATTACACATTCCGGTCCCATATATTTATTCTGGAACATGCAGTGCCAGTTAGTCCGCCTGGCAGTCAGTGATAGGCGCATTATCGCAGCAGCGCAGCAAAGGAAGGTGCAGCAATAAGCTGCAATACCTCTATAAGCTCAATTCCTTATCAGCGCAGTGGAAATTTCCACTGTCTCTGAGACTATGGGCGCTCTAGAGGCAGCGCAGAACACAATAGACACATTTATAGCCGGGGATCTCCCAGCTTCTAATTAATTCGCATACGCTGTGGTCAGAGCATACCGAGAGAATGTGCGACCAAATTAACCCCGAAGCCTGCCGAAACCATTTAAAGGAACAGTAACGCTAAATGTGCTCATACAATCCAGTATTCATTTTTATGGGGACATTCCAGGCAAAGGGTTGAATTAGCTGTTTTCTGCTCTCCCCGTTATGGCTGTCAGGGGCAGCATCTTTTATTCACAAGCACATTGCACTCCCTGATAAACCCTATAAAACTTGCTCCTTTCTGCTGAATCGTTTTCAGGGTCCCCTAAATAAGTCCACTTCTGAGGGGACAGAGACATCCGCTGCTGAGGAGGTCATGCAAAAGAGACAGAATTCACTGGCTGTTATTAAGCATTATAAAGCAGGATGGAGGAAAGATGGCGCTCCTGATAGTCAGCATAGGGAGAGCAGAAAACAGGCCGATATAACCCCTTGCCCGGAATGTCCAAAACCCAGTGGACCAAAACCCAGGATTTTGACTATCCTGGGTTTTGGTTCTTTCCCCTTGCGTGGATCCCCCCAGATTGCGCAGAAAGAAACTCACCTCTTCCCGGTCTTACGGTGCATGAGGGTTCGCTCATCCAATCAGAGCGCTCAGATCCGATGACGTCACACCATCTAAGACGGTGTCTAAGGTCAGCGGCTCCGAGTGCGCTGAAGCCTGCATCCCCCGCTTCCCTCTAACAAGGAGCATGCCCGCGCCGGCCATTCACAAATGCCTGACGTGGGCACGCTCCCTGCTAGAGGTATTGCGGGATGTGGCCGCTGCTCTTAGACGCACCGTGGGATCGGGAAACGAGGTAAGTCAATAGGGCAACCTGGATTTTTTTTCACTGAGCGGGGCATCCTGATTTTGGATGCCCGGGGGGGGGGGGGGGATCGATTGGCCCGGAAATAGATTATAGATTCCTGGGCTGATTGAGTTGGGTTCTGGTCCACTTTAAGAATTATAAAGCAGGCTGGATGAAAGATGCTGCTCCTGATAGTCAGCATAGGGAGAGCAGAAAACAGGCCGATATAACCCCTTGCCTGGAATGTCCCATTTAAGTGGACCAAAACCCAGGATTTTTACTATCCTGGGTTCTGGTCCTTTTCCCCGGGGCACCCCGATCGGAGGTATCCTGCTGTGTGAACCCCCCCCCCCCCCCGATCACCCGAAGAAACTCACCTCTTCCCGGTTCACTGTTCCAAGCGCGCTGGCGGTTGCATCCCCCGCTTCCCTCTAGCGAGCACCATGCCCACGCCGGCCATTCACAAATTGTTGGCAAGGGCACGCGCCCTGCTAAAGGGATAGCGGGGATGTGGCCGCGGCCAGCGCTTGTGCTGTTGGAGTGGGAACAAAGGTGAGCGAACGTGGCGACCTGGGGGGTTTTTGCACAGCGGGGCATCCTAATTTTGGATTCCCTGGGGGGAGGTAATTGATCGGCTCGGGAAAAGATATATATATATATAGATAATACATTGCCGATTGAGGCTGGGTTTTGAGCCACATTGAAGTGGACCAAAACCCAGGATTTTGACTATCCTAGGTTCTGGTCCACTCCCCCAGGGCACCCTGTTTAGGGGTGCTCTGTTATGCGAAACCCCCCAGATCTCCCGCATCAACTCACCTCACTGCGGTCCTATGGCTGCTTGTCCAATCAGCTCACTCGGAGCCGCTGAGCTATGCACGTCTGAGCACGCTGGCGGCCGCATCTCACGCTTCCCTCTAACAGAGAGCGTGTCCGCCATTCACAAATGGCCGGCATGGGCACACGTCCTGCTAGAGGGATAGCAGGGATGCGGCCACGGCCTGCTCATGTCCCGTTGGTCTGGGATTAAGGTAAGTGCAGCGGGCGACCTGGGGGGTTTCACACAGTGGGGCATCACGATTTTGGATGCCCCGGGGGGAGGGAATGGATCGGCTGATGGAGCTGGGTTTTGAGACACTTTAAGCATTAGAAAGCAGGCTGGATGAAAGATGGCGCTCCTGACAGTCAGCATAGAGAGAGCAGAAAGCAGGCTGATGGAACCGCTTGCCTAGAATGTCTCTTTTAAAGTGGACCAACACCCAGGATTTTGACTATCCTGGGTCTTGGTCCACTTCGGTGGGGCACCCCCGATCGGGGTGCCCCGCTGTGTGAAACCCCCCCGATCACCCGAAAAACTCACCTCTCCCCACTCCCAGCGCCGACGGACAAGCCGTTTGACAGCCGCGGACAAGCGGCTCCTCCGCACGTCTAGAGGGGCGCGAGGGAGGCGGCGGTGGCCGGCCGCCGCCGAAGACAAGGTAAGGGGATTTGGGGTGTTTGGGGGGGTTTCACCCCGCGGCACATCCCGATCTCGGATGTCCCGCGGGGAGGGAGGTGATCGGCCCGGGAATCTTATAGATTCCCGGGCCGATCACCGGAGGGTGATGGTCCACTTTAAGTCTAATCCTAAAATGGAACAAAACGTGTTATTTTCACTATCCTGGGCGCTGTACATTGCGCTGGGACATCCCAATTTGGTATGCCCCAGTGTGTGAAACCCCCCAGAACACCCTCAAAACTCACCTTTCTGCTGGTCCCACAGCGCATGCCCAAGCTCTTTTCAGGATTTTGTTCTGCTTTTAAGTGGACCAAAACTTACGGAGATCGGCCCAGGAATCTATAATATTCCTGGGCCGATCGATTCCATCCCCTCAGGGCATCCAAAATCAGGATGCCCCGCTGTGTGAAACCCCCCAGGTCACCTATAAAATCAGTTTCTTTTCATGGCCGCATCCCTGCTATCCCTCTAGCAAGGCATGTGCCCATGGCAGGCATTTGTGATTGGCTGGCGCAGGCACGTTCCTTGATAGAGGGTAGTGGGGGATGCGGCCACCAGTTCTGCTCGCGTTAGATGAGCTCCTGGACACAGGGGCTCGAGTGGATCCAAGCGCGCTGATTGGACGAGTAGCCACGCATGCGTCGTAGTACTGGGAAGAGGTGAGTTGGTTCGGGCGATCTGGGGGGGTTTCACATAGCGGGGCAAGGACCAAAACCCAGGATAGTCAAAATCCTTGGGTCCACTTTAAAGCAGAAAATGGCAACAAGCATCAAGTATGTCAGCTTAGCCTGTTACAGAGAAAATGCAGGGATGTGAAAGGGCCCATTCACTACTACCAGCATTTCTACTCCAATACTACCTAGGAGTTGGTAAATAAATGCAGTTTGCAGTAAGGACACCAGATGGCAGCAGTGAGTGCAGGGACCATAGTCAGGATAGGAAGTGCACTGTTTAGTGTCAGTTTGCTGGCATTTGGTCTGTTTGTAAATGCCAGCATCTATTTATATTTGGCAATGTTTTTTTTTTCAGAATGGTGCTGCAAGTCACACTGCCCAATGTTAAATAATCAGCTTGGATTGTGGCGCTAGGTATTGGCCGGCCTGTGTTAGCGCCTGTAGGACCCTTATGCAGATTATAGCAGCGCCAGTGAGCGCTACTCTGTATGGCACTATGCAGGGTATTTAAAGCGGACCTTCACCCTGAATAAGAGCCTATCTTATATGTTTCCCACACCCTGTACATACAGATTGCTCACATTAAAAATCATCCTACCTGCATCTACTGTCTGTTATGAACCTTTAAACATCCAACATGGCGGCTCATGGAGCACCAGGCAGCCTGCAAACAGGAAGTGTCTTGTGACTGTGTCCCTCTGCATTCTGGGATTGCTGTCGTTTCCCTGGCCCCAGCTCTGCTCTGTCTGAGCTGTGCTTCTATATACTTTAAAACATTCAACTGAAATGGAGTTACCCTTTAAAGAGGAAATTCAGTCAAAAATTATCTATGCAGCAGTGGTGTGGCACTCCGAATGTAAGAAAGGGAGCGTGGTCGCTGAGACCTCCATGATGGCTGTGACCTATCAGTATCACCAGGCTGCTATTACACACAGCTTTTATTATCACATATTCATACATAGAAATATAAAAATATTAAAATTATAAAATACTATTAATAAAAATTAAATCTAGAAATTAAACAATTAATAAATCAAACTCTATGTTTAATCTACATGTATTAAATTAATCAATTTTAAATATCCACTTGGATTCTGCTTGTGACAATTTCCTGGTTACATTGGAACCCCGCCAATCTTGTTGGATAGCTTCAGGTCCCATAGATATAATTCCATAGTTATTACTATGGAATTTTTATGTTAGTGATAAATTATCGGATTCTAGCCCCCTTTTTAATATTATATTACGGCCACAGCCACCACCAAGGGAAAAAGCTCCAGGAAAGCCATATTCCTGACAAGCGCTGACCATTCCCCCACGTACCATCATCCCTCAAATAGGCCCAGAAACCTGATGATCCCCCCCGTGTCTGTAAGAGCGCCACCCCCCCCCCCCATTCGCCTTTATCTGATCCAGCCAGTAGGCCAAACCATTAAATCATCTATGATTAAGGATCCTCCAGCATCCGAAACGCGTTAGAATGCTTTGCTGATTTTCCACCTGCCTGGGTCTGGGAACTGTTTTTATGGCTGCTTTATTATCTTGGTGATGATTTTAATGGTTTATAATAAAGTTATGGACTTTTAGGAGTGCTGACCCTTCATCCCTTCTTTCAGCCAAACCATTAAACCCCTTGAGAAACAATAACCCCAACTTAATATCAACTTTTAACACTTCCCTCAACCATACAAAAAGACAAGGCTCCCGCACCTCCACCGTGGCTAACGATAACCGCTGCATGAACACGCTCCCCATCGGTTACACAACTGTAACTGCTGGATTTCAATCTTCCATTGTCTAACACCCTTAGAATTTTTCTACAGTCACGGGACCTTCTGTCTTATTAAGCTGAGTCTGAGTCTGTTTTCACCATCAACGACCCTGCTCCTGCAGTTCCTTGTCAATGCCATCATTAGCCGAGCCTCCCTTTGGAAAAGATATGTTGGGTATCAACTGGAATTTCCCCGGCTCCTTGTTGGGTACTACCCCTAACGGGGACACAACCAATCTCTCTAAAGGCGACTCTTAAAAAGGACCCGACATCCTACCCAGAGACACCTCCCTAACTAACTTCTCTCACACTACTTCCGGATGATGGCGAGCTGACTTTAAATTCTTCAAGGAACTTACCTCTAGGTGTCCCTTCCATGAAATTGTAAACCTTATTGAAGCCTTCCATCAACAATTTTGCAGCATGCTGATCAGGACTTAGGCCCTTATTTAACAAGGGATAGCGACAGGTAGCGACTGGTGAGCGGGCGGTAATGACGGGCCCCGCCACGAGAACGCCGGCTCCCCACCACAATCACACATTTATCAAGCCAATCCTGCTTAGCGACTGAGATAGCGCCAGATAGCGACTCATTCATCATTATTCCAGCCTCAGCCCACAGCGCCAGCGTCCGACCTTGAACAGCGACAGGTATGACCTCTCGCTATCTGGCGCTCTCCAATGCATTTCAATGGAACAATCTTTAAATATTCATAATTAATTGTTATGAATTTCTTTTTTTTTTAAATGTGAAAAATTCTGTGACCACTTCTGCCATGTTAGATAATTTTTTTAAGGTAAAAAAAAAAAAAAATTGTACAGAATTGATATTACAGGTCTGATATTAATGTATTCATATTACAAAATTATTTAAAAAACTTGTTTTTTTTGGTTTCCAAAAATATGGTGGTTTGGGGGTTAAAAAAACACTTTTAACCCATCGCCGCCAGCACTCTGGGGTGCATGCATTTTACAGCGCGAGAATTTTTTGAGCGTGATTTTTTAATGAATATGGTGGAAGCCGGTCGCTCTGACCAGTCGCTATCATGCGCTCCCATACATCGCGGAACCTGTCAAATAGCGACTCCTCACCCAATATTCAACATTACGGCAAACCGACTGAGTCGCTATCAACTACCGAACAACGGCCAAGCACAGTCGACTACTAGTGGGCGCTCTGAAAATGCCGCTACAGTCGCTCAACTGTCGCTACCTGCCGCTATTAATGAATCGGCCTCTTAGTTACCCTGTTTCCCCAGAAATATAATAGGTCTTAAATTCATTGTTGCTCCAAAATACGAGTTTCTTGTCATTCCAGCCGTTTGCTCTCCCTGGAAACCAGAAGCAACCTCAATGCTCTCATATATGCTGAGGAGTAAAGGACTCCAGTGGGACTACTTGATCTGTGTGTGAATCATGATAGGGCTTATTTTTGGGGTAGGCTTTATTTATTTTTTTTATACATTTTTATTTATGCTTTTCAAATTGTACAGTAAAATAATACAATTACCACCACTATTACAACTACAATTACAATTGTAACCCACCCAGCAACAACCTTCACCCCAGCAAGAAGCGGTCTAGCTGACCGCGAAGCGCAGGTATTTGTTCTGTGTATATCTATACCTTGGAATTTTGTTTTCTTTCTGTCCATTGTCTAGCATAATAATTCCATTACTACTATGGCACGATGCACTTTAATATGACACAGGCTGTATGGATTTTTAGCGGTGATTAATTAATTTGTGTTTGAGTTTGTTCAGTTTTTTGAATTATAGGTAGATATTTTGTACAATATATATTAATTGATTAACGATACACATTTGTATTTATTATACTTCTTTTTGCACGGATTTGCACATAAAGCTTTTTTTGCACGTTTTTTAATTCATTTTCTGGATTAGGTAACAGGTTTTGTGCCGGCACAAAATAATTTGCAATAGGGAAATTTGTTCATGGCCTTTTTTTATTTCTTTAAAGATTGTACTGTATGGTGCAGCATTGGACAGCTTATGTGATTATAGGAACTAGCAGAGGTGGTATTTTGAGCCACAGCGTTATAATATATGGGTCATTGTTTAGAGAAATAATCCAGGGCAGGAGGGAGGTTTTTTAATATGTCTTTAATATGTTTGTAATGTGTATGTTTATGTTGTTTTTAATGTCTATGTAGATTTCATGAATAATAAATATTTTTGTGAATTTATTGGTTGTGCTCCTATTTTTGGTGTACCTTGGGGGATTTTAGTACCCCAGGCTCCATTTTTGTTTTGCATAGTTGGGTAGGTTAGTGAGCACGCCATTATTGGTTTATTGATTAGTGGTGCACCATTCTTTTTAATTGGCCACCCAGCAACAACATACGTATGTACCAACAACACACATTCACGCCACATTCACTCTCAGTCTCGCGGGGTAGGCTTTATTTTAAAGAAAATGGGGTACTTAACCAGGGGCACCTCTCCTTTCACTGACGCTATCCCTTTTGCTATCTATCCTGTTGATGAGGATTGATAGAGCCTATTATCTGGCCTAAGCATTTTACACCGAAAACCACTGATTTGCTATGTTTGCTTGTTTTCTTAAGTTCAAATCTTGATCAGTCCTCCTTATGCACTGTGAATAGTGAACAGCGCGGCGTATAGTGCCAGCATGAGATCGCAAATGGCGGTGTATCGGTTGGTAATTCACCCCCTTAGTACATACTGCTTGAGACCTACCTTTTGTCGCTTATCCTTTAAAGAGAAACAGCACACAGGAATTTCACTTTCCCGTGTGTTGTTCGTCTGTGCGATGGGATGCCCCGCTATGTGTATCCACCCAGGTTGCCCGATCAACTCACCTTCCAGTCGCTCCCTTCAGCGCCGCTGACGACTAAGCCGTCTGGAAGGCTAAGCACCCGAGCGGCGCTGAAGGGAGCTGAATGCACCGCCAGCCACATCCCCGGCTCACCTTGCAGTCGGGATGTGCCTGGTCCTCATTTAGAAAGGCCGGACGCAGGCGTGCGCACAGCTAGAGGTGTGCGAAGATGTGGCCGCAGCACAGAGACACAACGAGGGCTCGGGAGAAGGTAAGTGGATCTGGGCATTAGGGGGATTTCACCATGTGGGGCAGTACCAAGGACAGGAACTTGGACAGGCCAGGTGTCTTTTAGACTCCAAGGCCTCCGAAGTTCCTCTAAGACAGCAAGGGTAAGGCCCCTCTCCCAGTGTATTTCCATAAGAATGTGTATTTCTGCTTTTCTCTCATATCTCAATATAATGCTCATGTATTGTAAGTTATTATTATTATTATTATTATTATTATTAATAATAATAATAATAATAATAATGTTTATTTATATAGCGCCATCATCTTCCGTAGCACTTTACAAGGTGTGATTACAGACAGGGTAAAACATATAGTACAGGGAACAATACAAACTTAGATGCTACAAGGTTCAAACCAAGTGTTGTGAGCACAGGAGACAATAGGAAAGAGAGCCCTGCCCTTTCGAGCTTACAGTCTGAAGGATGGGGGGGACAAAGGGGCGGGATCACAAGTGGCAGCGCTTGAGTTGGGCTGCATGTGCCATTTGAAGGTTATAGGATTTGCTTAAGCCAAGTTATATGCTTGTCTGAAGAAGTGAGTGTTGAGGGCACTTTTAAAGGTTTGGAGTGATGGAGAGTGACGGATTGAGCGGGGGAGTGCATTCCAGAGAAGTGGGGAGGCACGGGAGAAGTCTTGAAGGTGGGAGTGCGATGAGGCGACCAAGGAGGAGGACCGGAGAATGTCAGAGCGGAGGTTGCGCTTGGGTTGGTAACGCTGAGATGAAATGTAGGAGGGGCCTGGTTGGAGAGAGCTTTGTAGGTTAATGTTAGAAGTTTGAACTGAACTCTCTGAGAGACAGGTAACCAGTGGAGGGATTGACAGAGGGGGGCAGCGCTGGAGAAACGAGAAGAGATGTGGATGAGGCGAGCAGCAGAGTTTAGAATAGATTGGAGGGGAGCCAGTCTGTTTGAGTTACTTGTTTTACCCTGGTTGTAATTCCACTTTGCATAGGTCCATGAAAGATGATGGCGCTTTAGAAATACACAATATTAAGGGGTTTATTCATCAAGGGATAGCGGCAGGCAGTGTCGGGTGAACGCTGAGCGCTGTACACAAAACCACATTTATGAAGGCGATTCTGGTGAGCGACACGGAGCGGAAGTGACGCGTTAATCCTGCGCAGCCTGTGTGACGACACTGTTGTGGAGCTGGGTTTGCCGAGTTACCTGTGTAGAGTGGGACAAGAGAGACCGCCGACATGTCCATTGAGATCGAATCCTCCGAGGAGTATTTGTGGAGGAATAATAACTAGGAAGGAGACATATATATTTATCTGTATTCCTGGAGGTCGCCCTGCATGGAGTTCTGAACACGGGGAGGCCGATTCATTAATAGCGCCAGGTAGCGACAGATGAGCGACTGTAGCGTGATTTTTTCAGCGCCAGCCAGTATTCGCTGTGCTTGGCCGGCATTAGCTTGATGACAGCGACTCAGTCGGTGTGCGGTAATGTTGAATACGGGCTGGGGGGTCGCTGTTTCACAGGTCCAGCGTTGTATGTGAGCGCCTGACAACGAATGGCCAGAGCGAACGGCTAGCTTCATATTCATCAACAAATCACGCTCCGAATGTGCTGTCGCTGTCCATTCCTTGTTTAAACCCCAGAGCGCTGGCGGCGATGTGTATTAACTAGTTTTTAACCCCTAAACAACCATATTTTTTGAATGTAACATTATACATGTTTTTAGAATCATTTTGTAATATGAATACATTAATCTCAGACCTGTTAGATCAATTCTGCACATATTTTTTTTTTTTTTTTTTTTTACTTAAAAATAAATCCTAACATTGCAGAAGTGGTCTCCGATTTTTTGACATTAAAAAAAAAAAAAAAAAATTAATCCCATTTAATTATGATTAATTATAGATTGCTCCATTGAAATGCATTGGACATCGCCAGGGAGCGACAGCTCATACCTGGCGCTGTGAGGGAATTTGCAGCGGCGCTGTTCGGTCCAGGCGGCTTCATGATGAATGCCGCGCTAGCCGCCGCTCTCGCCGGCGCTAGCCTCATTTTGCTTGATAAATGCGTCATTGTGACCGCCGCCGGGCGTACTTGAGTCGGTAGTCGCCGTTAGCTGCCGCTACCTGGCGCTCGTCAGACACTACCTGGCGCTATCGCTTGATGAATAAGGGCCCTAGTTTCCATGGGAAGACATATTGAATGCTTTGAACCTATATGTGATTAAGTGGTGCATCTTTGCCCACAGTATATCTGGTAAGAGTTTTGTGTGGCCGGTGGTAGTTTCACTTAAGGTTAAGACTTAGAGGCCGATTCATTAATAGCGCCAGGTAGCGACAGATGAGCGCCAGTAGCGTGATTTTCACAGCGCCAGCTAGTATTCGCTGTGCTTGGCCGGGGTTTGCTTGTTGACAGCGACTCAGTCGGTGTGCGGTAATGTTGAATACGGGGTTAGGGGTCGCTGTTTCACAGGTTCCGCTTGTATGGGTGCGCCTGACAGCGAATGGCCAGAGCGAACGGCTTGCTGCAGATTCATTAAAAAATCACGCTCAAAAATTTCTCGCGCTGTGAATTCCTTGTTTAAACTCCAGAGCGCTGGCGGCGATGTGTGTAAAGTAGTTTTTAACCCCCAAACAACCTTTTTTTTATATGTAAAAATTATACAAGTTTTTCTAAACATTTTGTAATATGAATACATGAATATCAGACCTGTAATATCAATTCTGCACATTTTTTTTTTTTTTTTACTTTAAAAAAAAACCCAACATTGCAGAAGTGGTCACAGAATTTTTGACATTAAAAAAAAAAAAAAAACAGTAATAGCAATTAATTATGAATATTTAAAGATTGCTCCATTGAAATGCATTGGACCACGCCAGGGAGCGACAGGTCATACCTGGCGCTGTGATGGGATTAGCAGCGGCGCTGTTCGTTGCAGTCGGCTACATGATGAATCCCGCGCTAGCTGACGCTGTCGCCGGCGCTAGCCTCATTTAGCGTGATAAATGCGTCAGTGTGACCGCCGCCGGGCGTACTTGATTCGGTAGCCGCCGATAGCTGGCGGTACCTGGCGCTCGTCAGACACTACCTGGCGCTAGCCCTTGATAAATAAGGGCCTAAGAATACGCACCGTGGGACACGCTGGATTCACAGATTTATGAGAAAGCTCTGTGTTATATTTTTTTATATTTTTGAATTTGCATGTGTTTAAAGGGACTTTGCACACGTTGAGCTTATTGTTATTGTTGTATTGTATTGTGCGCGGGTATATTTTGTTGTTTATGGACTGTAACAGCGCCATGTAGCGTCACATGTATTATTACAGGCGGCTCAGCGTATAGTGCCGGAGCTCTAGCTTCCAGAGCGCCTATTACCTGTCGCTACCTATCGCTCCCCCATACATTTCAATGGATGTCCCTTTTCTTCTGTTTAAACAGGGTTTTTTGTTTTTAATATTTTTTTTCTCTCAAATAATTATGTGACCTCTCCTGGCCTAGAAAAAGTCGTTTTTTAATACATTTTAGATTTTTTATATTTTTATGCAGAACTGTCATTACAGGTCTGGCACTAAAGTGTCACAATGTTAAAACAATGTCATTCCATGTGTTTTCGCTTTGTTACTGCTGGATATGTGTTCAAAAACAGACTTTAATCACACAGCGTCTGGCACTCTATGCTATAGCGACCAGATTCAGCGCACCGGCGCTGTGTGAGTTTGTTTTTTTGTAGAATATGGTGTGAGTTGCTGAGAGTCAGTCGCAATGAGCTGGTGCTACCTTTTGCTCCCTGCAACGCTGTACTGGTGTTAGAACGCCAACATACATCTCATTCAGTGGCGTAGCGACCCGGGGGCGGGGGGGGCGGACCGCCCCGGGTGACACCAGACCTAGAGGGTGACACCTCTCGGCCGGTCACCCCTCGGTATAGAGACACTTACCTGCAGGTCCGGAGCGTGGAGGCCGGCGCCGCTCTCAGCTGTCATCTGAGGGCGCGTCATCAGAGGGCGCCTCTGATGACGCGCCCTCAGATGACAGCTGAGAGCGGCGCCGGCCTCCACGCTCCGGACCTGCAGGTAAGTGTTTGCTTTTTTTAAAAATGCCGGCATGGTGGGAGCGGGCCGGCCGGTTCCGCTGACAGCAGAGCGGGCCGGCCGGTTCCGCTGTCAGCGCGGAACCG
Organism: Gastrophryne carolinensis; assembly: GCA_027917425.1. Classification (NCBI taxonomy): domain Eukaryota; kingdom Metazoa; phylum Chordata; class Amphibia; order Anura; family Microhylidae; genus Gastrophryne; species Gastrophryne carolinensis. Next base: position 487,329,436 of record CM051236.1, on the reverse strand, counting down.
GCCGGCCCGCTCCCACCATGCCGGCAAAAATGCTTTTTTTTTTTGTTTGTTTTCTTTGGGGGGGGGGGGGGTTGACACCATTGGGGGGGGGGTGGGGGTGACACCATTGGGGGGGGGGTGACACCATTTCCTACCGCCCCGGGTGACACCAGCCCTAGCAACGCCACTGATCTCATTCATCAATGCCGGCCAGGTTACTACAGCGACTGAGGCGCTCTATTACAGTGCCTGATAGCCGATCACAGCGTCTACTAGTGGTCGCTCTTAGCGCCTCTGTACAGGCGCTCATCAGCTGGCGCTAGTAATGAATTGGCCTGTAAGTCTCCATTCACACTTGGGCGATTCGGAAGCACTCGTAATCGCCAGTAAAACACTGTCCACAAAAATCTATGGGTGCTTTCACATACTTGCGAGCCAATTGCGGGGAGATTCCACTTACCACGAAAAAGCCTGCGAGCAGCGATTTTGCATTGATGGGGCTTGAAATTGCTGTATAGCAAATATCGCTTGAAAGCGCCAACGCTGCTAAAACGCCTGACGGTCGCCGGTACACAGGAGCAGGGAGTAGAGGATCCATCTTGATTAGAGCGCACAGAGCTGTTATTACATGATTTCCTTCTCACATACAAAGGAAGCGCTCACTTACCCATGATGCACTACAGCCATTGATAATAACACACAATGTACAAAGCTCTCGCTGCCTTGTCACTTAGTAATTATTAGTAGTATTCTGCAATGCTATTTCCTCTCTTCTATGTAAAGGAGCAGGTTACGCCTCCTCTCTATGCTTCAAAACAATGCTTTAAAGCAGACCAAAACCCACTGGACTTGTGAAATACATTATGACCAAAGCCCCGGCCGATACGCTCTTCTTAGGGTGCAGAACTAGAAATGGATATTTTCGCTGATCAAATCGCCCTGGGACACTGATTTTTTTTTGTTGTCCCTCTCTGTAAGATGGCAGGTGATCAGTCACCTGTCCTAGGCCCCCTACTTTTCTCAGTCTACACCCATGGCCTTGGCAAACTTATAACTTCACTAGACTTCCAATACCACTTCTATGCATAGAAACATAGAAACATAGAAGGGTGACGGCAGAAGGAGACCATACAGTCCATCTAGTTTGCCCTTATGTGTATACTGTATGTTCTCTTTATCTTATGTATATACTGTATGTTCTCTTTATCTTATGTATATACTGTATGTTCTCTTTATCTTATGTATATACTGTATGTTCTCTTTATCTTAGGATAGATGTGTGCTTATCCCAGGCATGTTTAAATTCAGTGACTGTTGATTTTTCAACTACCTCTGCTGGAAGTTTGTTCCCGGCATCTACTACTCTTTCTGTAAAATAATATTTTCTAACGTTGCTCCTGATCTTCCCCCGACTAGCTTCAGGTTGTGCCCCCTTGTTCTATCATTAAGCTTCTTCTTAAAAACACTTCCCTCCTGAACCTTATTCAATCCTTTCACATATATAAAGGTCTCCATCATGTCCCCCCCTCCCTTCTTTCCTCCAGACTGTACAAATTAAGTTCTTTAAGTCTCTCCTGATAAGTTTAAGTCCTTCCACCATTTTCGTTGCCGGCCTTTGGACACGTTCTATTTAAATAATGTCTTTTTGCAGGTAAGGTCTCCAGAACTGCACACAGTATTCTAGCTGTGGCCTCACCAGGGCTCTATACAGCGGCATCACAACCTCCCTCTTCCTACTGGTGATGCCTCGATCTATGCAGCCGAGCATCCTGCTTGATTTTCCCACTGCCTGGCTACACTGTCCACTCATCTTGCAGCTATCAGTAATCAGTACCCCTAAATCTCTCTCCTCCGAGGTCCTGGATAACACAGTACTGCCCATACGGTGCTCAGAGCAGGGATTCCTTCTACCCAAGTGCAGGATTTTACATTTAGAGACATTAAACTCTAGTTTCCATAGTTTTGACCATCTATCCAGTAAAGCTAAATCATTTTCCATGTTGCAGACACCTCCAGGAATATCCTCCTATTACTAACCTTTGTATCATCAGCAAACAGGCAAACTGCACCTACCAAGCCTTCTCCTATGTCACTTACATATGCGGATGCGGATGACACTCAGATATATCTCTCAGGCCCCAATCTCTCCTCTCTCCTATCTCGCCTCCCCAACTACCTCTCAGCTATTTCTTCATTCATTTCATCTCACTACCTCAAGCTAAACATGGACAAGACAGAACTGGTCATTTTCCCACCATCTAACCCCCCTCCCCTCTCTAACACGTCTATTTCTGTCAACAATTACACAATAACAGCATCTCCCCAAGCTCGGTGCCTGGGAGTCATTCTGGACTCTGCCCTCTCTTTCAAACCAAATATTCACTCCCTAGTCACCTCCTGTCGCCTCCAACTTAAAAACATCTCCCGCATCCGTCCTTTCCTCTCACCTGACACCACTAAAATGCTAGTGCACGCCCTGGTCATATCCCGACTGGATTACTGCAACATCCTTCTTTGCGGCTTACCAACTAACAGACTGGCACCCCTCCAATCTATCCTGAACTCTGCTGCTCGCCTCATCCATCTCTCCTCTCGCTACTCTAGTTCTGCGCCCCTCTGCCAATCCCTACACTTGCTGCCAGTCCCACAGCGAATCCTGTTCAAAACTCTAACTCTCACATACAAAGCTCTCTAACCAGGCCCCTCCCTACATCTCATCTCTAATCCAACAGTATCAACCTAGACGCAGCCTCCGCTCTTCTGCCGACCTTCTCCTGTCCTCCACCCTGGTCACCTCCTCTCATGCCCGCCTCCAGGACTTCTCACGTGCAACTCCAATCTTCTGGAATGCCCTCCCCTGCCCAATCCGCCACTCCACAACCCTCAAAACCTTCAAAGGCGCCCTTAAAACGCACTTATTCAGACAAGCATATAATCTGGCCTAACCATTGTCAACTCTGTAAAACTGCATTTGAAATAGTATATGTACCGTATGTTTCTACCCTGTCTGTAATTACTACTTTGTTTGCGCTACGGAAGATGATGGCGCTATATAAATAAACAATAATAATAATAATAGGCGTGGCAATTACATCATTGCCACACACAGCAGTAGCAATGAATGGAGGAGGCGGAGCTTTACAGCTAAAACAGGCGCCATTATCTGGGATTAGAGAGAAGCAGGAGCAGCAAAAATAGGTAAACGTTACTAATCATGGGTGAAGCAATTCACGGGATGCTAGTTAAAAATGTGGGTTTTGGTCTGCTTTAAGTTGTGTATTAGTATGCGTGCCATAAAGCGCTGATTTGATGAGAGCCTGCGCATGTGCCATGGGAATACTGGAAAGGTGAGTTGTGGGGTTGATCTGGGTGGGGGGGGGGGCCTCTGTTACACAATTTAAATAATATGCTGCCCTAGTCTGCATTGACATGCATACCTCCCAAGTGTCCCTGATTTGGAGGGACTGTCCCTCTTTTGAGTCCATGTTTCCATGTCCCTTGTTATTCTCCTTTGTCCTTCTTTGAGGTTTAAAGTGGACCAAAACCCACGCGATAAGCCTGGGAATCTAAAAGCCAGGGCCGACCGATCCCCCCCAGGGGCATCCAAAATCGTGATGCCCTGCTGTGTGAAATACCCCAGGTTGCCACATTCACTTCAGAATCTTAGTTACTGGTCCAATGGCGCAGCCACATCCCCGCTATCCCTCTAGCAGGGCGCATACCCGCGCCAGGCATTTGTGAATGGCCGATGCGGCACGCTCCCTGTTAGAGGGAAGCGGGGGATCCGACCGACAGCGCGCTCGGAGCCGCTGATAGGACGAATGGTCGCGCATGCGCCGTAGGACCGGGAAGAGGTGAGTTGCCTTAGGAAATCGTGGGGGGGGGGGGTTCTTACAGCAGGGCACCCCCGAACGAGGTGCCCCGGGGGAAAGGATCAAAACCTTGGATAGTCAAAATCCTGGGTTTTGGTCCACTTTAGCATGCAGATGTGCACTAATAAATGATTCATTTGAATATTCAAAGTTTTAATATTGTTACACTAACTGTTACATTCTATCTCCTAATTTACCTATTGTCCCTCTTTCCTACCCTAAAATGTTGGGGGGTATGCTGTAGGTGATATTGTAATCCGCACGCTCCTCTCGTGGGGGACAAGTCTGCTGCACACTCTCCTGGATTATATTGCACAGATCCCTCTGAGGCAACAGGGCTGAGTAGAAGGCACCATCACACGCTGGGGTATTCCAAAAACAAGTAAAGACTTGCCCCGGGCCTACAACCCCACGGCAGCTATCAGACTACAGCGGGACAGAGTCTCTTGGGGGCAACTGCACAGTAGCAGTGGGGTAGGACATTCCTCCCAGCTGTCCCTGATTTGGAAGGACTGTCCCTCTTTCAAGCCCATACCACCCTGCCCCTCATTGTTTTTCTGTATCCTTCTTTAAACCGGACCTTCAGCATGATTTAATGAAAAGCCCAAACCCTTAAAAAACTATTCCCCAGCATCTAAAATTAATTCATTTTAAGTTTTTATTCCCTTCTTATTTTTTCACCTACTGGGCTGCAACTCTGTTCAGGACTCGAGGATACAGGAGGCGCCATCTTGCCTCAGAAGCATCACATACTGAGGGGAGGAGAATGGGATAAATTACAGGGGGTGGGGTTATAGCTGTGCTTTGCACAGACAGAGCACAGCTGGGGTCAGGGAAAGGACAGCAATCCCAGAATACAGAGCGACACAGTCTGCTATGGAAGATGGGGGCTCTGTCACAGTCTGCTATGGAAGATGGGGGCTTTGTCACAGTCTGCTATGGAAGATGGAGGGCTCTGTCACAGTCTGCTATGGAAGATGGGGGCTCTGTCACAGTCTGCTATGGAAGATGGGGGCTCTGTCACAGTCTGCTATGGAAGATGGGGGCTCTGTCACAGTCTGCTATGGAAGATGATGGGGGGGCTTTGTCACAGTCTGCTATGGAAGATGGGGGCTTTGTCACAGTCTGCTATGGAAGATGGGGGCTTTGTCGCAGTCTGCTATGGAAGATGGGGGCTTTGTCGCAGTCTGCTATGGAAGATGGGGGCTTTGTCGCAGTCTGCTATGGAAGATGGGGGCTCTGTCGCAGTCTGCTATGGAAGATGGGGGCTCTGTCGCAGTCTGCTATGGAAGATGGGGGCTCTGTCACAGTCTGCTATGGAAGATGGGGGCTCTGTCACAGTCTGCTATGGAAGATGGGGGGCTCTGTCACAGTCTGCTATGGAAGATGGGGGCTCTGTCACAGTCTGCTATGGAAGATGATGGGGGGGGCTTTGTCGCAGTCTGCTATGGAAGATGGGGGCTCTGTCGCAGTCTGCTATGGAAGATGGGGGCTCTGTCACAGTCTGCTATGGAAGATGGGGGGCTCTGTCACAGTCTGCTATGGAAGATGATGGGGGGGCTTTGTCGCAGTCTGCTATGGAAGATGATGGGGGCTCTGTCACAGTCTGCTATGGAAGATGATGGGGGGGGCTTTGTCGCAGTCTGCTATGGAAGATGGGGGCTTTGTCACAGTCTGCTATGGAAGATGGGGGCTCTGTCACAGTCTGCTATGGAAGATGGGGGGCTCTGTCACAGTCTGCTATGGAAGATGGGGGCTTTGTCGCAGTCTGCTATGGAAGATGGGGGCTCTGTCGCAGTCTGCTATGGAAGATGGGGGCTCTGTCGCAGTCTGCTATGGAAGATGGGGGCTCTGTCACAGTCTGCTATGGAAGATGGGGGCTCTGTCACAGTCTGCTATGGAAGATGGGGGGCTCTGTCACAGTCTGCTATGGAAGATGGGGGCTCTGTCACAGTCTGCTATGGAAGATGATGGGGGGGGCTTTGTCGCAGTCTGCTATGGAAGATGGGGGCTCTGTCGCAGTCTGCTATGGAAGATGGGGGCTCTGTCACAGTCTGCTATGGAAGATGGGGGGCTCTGTCACAGTCTGCTATGGAAGATGATGGGGGGGCTTTGTCGCAGTCTGCTATGGAAGATGATGGGGGCTCTGTCACAGTCTGCTATGGAAGATGATGGGGGGGGCTTTGTCGCAGTCTGCTATGGAAGATGGGGGCTTTGTCACAGTCTGCTATGGAAGATGGGGGCTCTGTCACAGTCTGCTATGGAAGATGGGGGGCTCTGTCACAGTCTGCTATGGAAGATGGGGGGCTCTGTCACAGTTTGCTATGGAAGATGGGGGGCTCTGTCACAGTCTGCTATGAAAGATGGGGGCTCTGTCACAGTCTGCTATGGAAGATGGGGGGCTCTGTCACAGTTTGCTATGGAAGATGGGGGGCTCTGTCACAGTCTGCTATGGAAGATGGGGGCTCTGTCACAGTCTGCTATGGAAGATGGGGGCTCTGTCACAGTCTGCTATGGAAGATGGGGGCTCTGTCACAGTCTGCTATGGAAGATGGGGGCTCTGTCGCAGTCTGCTATGGAAGATGGGGGCTCTGTCACAGTCTGCTATGGAAGATGGGGGCTCTGTCACAGTCTGCTATGGAAGATGGGGGCTCTGTCACAGTCTGCTATGGAAGATGGGGGCTTTGTCACAGTCTGCTATGGAAGATGGGGGCTCTGTCACAGTCTGCTATGGAAGATGGGGGCTCTGTCACAGTCTGCTATGGAAGATGGGGGCTCTGTCACAGTCTGCTATGGAAGATGGGGGGCTCTGTCACAGTCTGCTATGGAAGATGGGGGCTCTGTCACAGTCTGCTATGGAAGATGATGGGGGGGGCTTTGTCGCAGTCTGCTATGGAAGATGGGGGCTTTGTCACAGTCTGCTATGGAAGATGGGGGCTCTGTCACAGTCTGCTATGGAAGATGGGGGGCTCTGTCACAGTCTGCTATGGAAGATGGGGGGCTCTGTCACAGTTTGCTATGGAAGATGGGGGGCTCTGTCACAGTCTGCTATGAAAGATGGGGGCTCTGTCACAGTCTGCTATGGAAGATGGGGGGCTCTGTCACAGTTTGCTATGGAAGATGGGGGGCTCTGTCACAGTCTGCTATGGAAGATGGGGGCTCTGTCACAGTCTGCTATGGAAGATGGGGGCTTTGTCACAGTCTGCTATGGAAGATGGGGGCTCTGTCACAGTCTGCTATGGAAGATGGGGGCTCTGTCGCAGTCTGCTATGGAAGATGGGGGCTCTGTCACAGTCTGCTATGGAAGATGGGGGGCTCTGTCACAGTCTGCTATGGAAGATGGGGGCTCTGTCACAGTCTGCTATGGAAGATGGGGGGCTCTGTCACAGTCTGCTATGGAAGATGGGGGCTCTGTCACAGTCTGCTATGGAAGATGGGGGCTTTGTCACAGTCTGCTATGGAAGATGGGGGCTCTGTCACAGTCTGCTATGGAAGATGGGGGCTCTGTCACAGTCTGCTATGGAAGATGGGGGCTCTGTCACAGTCTGCTATGGAAGATGGGGGCTCTGTCGCAGTCTGCTATGGAAGATGGGGGCTCTGTCACAGTCTGCTATGGAAGATGGGGGCTCTGTCACAGTCTGCTGTGGAAGATGGGGGCTCTGTCACAGTCTGCTATGGAAGAAAGGGGCTCTGTCACAGTTTGCTATGGAAGATGACGGGGGGGGGGCATTGTCACAGTCTGCTATGGAAGATGACGGGGGGGGGGCATTGTCATAGTCTGCTATGGAAGATGGGGGCTCTGTCACAGTCTGCTATGGAAGATGGGGAGCTCTGTCACAGTCTGCTATGGAAGATGAGGGGCTCTGTCACAGTCTGCTATGGAAGATGGGGGGCTCTGTCACAGTCTGCTATGGAAGATGGGGGGCTCTGTCACAGTCTGCTATGGAAGATGGGGGGTTCTGTCACAGTCTGCTATGAAAGATGGGGGGCTCTGTCACAGTCTGCTATGGAAGATGGGGGGCTCTGTCACAGTCTGCTATGAAAGATGGGGGCTCTGTCACAGTCTGCTATGGAAGATGGGGGCTCTGTCACAGTCTGCTATGGAAGATGGGGGCTCTGTCACAGTTTGCTATGGAAGATGGGGGCTTTGTCACAGTCTGCTATGGAAGAAGGGGGCTCTGTCACAGTTTGCTATGGAAGATGACGGGGGGGGGGGTTTGTCACAGTCTGCTCTGGAAGATGACAGGGGGGGTTTTGTCACAGTCTGCTCTGGAAGATGGGGGCTTTGTCACAGTCTGCTATGGAAGAAGGGGGCTCTGTCACAGTTTGCTATGGAAGATGACGGGGGGGGGGGGGTTTGTCACAGTCTGCTCTGGAAGATGACAGGGGGGGGTTTTGTCACAGTCTGCTCTGGAAGATGGGGGCTTTGTCACAGTCTGCTATGGAAGAAGGGGGCTCTGTCACAGTTTGCTATGGAAGATGACGGGGGGGGGGGGGTTTGTCACAGTCTGCTCTGGAAGATGACAGGGGGGGGGGTTTGTCACAGTCTGCTCTGGAAGATGACCGGGGGGGGGGGCTTTGTCACAGTCTGCTCTGGAAGATGATGGGGGGGGGCTTTGTCACAGTCTGCTCTGGAAGATGACGGGGGGGGGGCTTTGTCACAGTCTGCTCTGGAAGATGACGGGGGGGGGGGGCTTTGTCACAGTCTGCTCCTTTCAACTCAGGGAGAGTTGTGAGCCACTTCATGCTCTGCGTTAGGGAGCTACTCACCATTTCCTAGACAAGTTTCATCTGATTGGGGAACATAGCTGCACCTTCTCAAAAGGTTTCCTGTCCCTCACAGATTCATGAGAAAAAGTTATCCCTTAAAGTTGGGGTTCATGGGCCATGCTAATAGGTAAGTTAGGGCTCTTGCAAACCTAGGACTGATTTTCCTGGAGGGTTTATTTCTATTTTAAGCACTTAAAGGAGCAGAATAGCGGAATAAGAGTCACTGAGGCTCATGGTGCCAGCATGGGAATGTGGGAAACGCATGAATAATTGCAGAGACATTGACAATATTTCTCTGTTTTTCACTTTGTTACATAAGTGTTATCGCTTATGGAAATTAGTTTTGTTCATTTTCAGATTTACATTGTGGCAAAACACCAACCGCCCTCGGTAAAAAAAATGTACGAGGAGGGTAATGCCTGTGCAGCTTCCAGTATGCCACACACATACAAATTCTCAATGATACGTGGCATGAGACAGACCGGGTTGTCTTGGTCCCACCAAAAAAATGATGCTGGGGCCCATATCCAGCATTTCCAGCTGATCATATCATAAAAAATGGACGGTGTTATTATCACTGTCCATTTGTAAAGTATCAACTGAGCCTGGGGCTGTACAAAGGGTCAAAACTCAAGTAACTTTGTTGTTCTTCCTCCCCCCGAATGGACCAACCACCCGCTAAAAGACTCCAGGGCCAGCTGATCAAGCAACCTTGGGTCATCCTGATTGGGGAATACAATGCTGTGCGAGCCCTCCAGATCTCCACTCACCTTTTTTGGAGCTTTGTGGCCATGCTCGCATGCCTGGCACCTATGTAGCTGGGCCATGCTCCCATATCAAGTCATTAATATAGGCAGCACACCGCAGGGAAATCAGGAAAGTGCCACTCCCTGAGCTCTCTGTTTAAACATGGTTGTATACCGTTCCTTAATATGCACGACATACTGCTTGGAAGAGAGGCCACGCATATGGCGTTGGACAGAGGAGAGGCGAGTTTTGGGGTTTCACATAGGGGGGCATAAACCAAAACCGGGGTTATTGAACCACTTTGTCCACTTTTATAGAGAGAGTGTTCTGATTCAGGGGCCCGCCGGGGGATTCCCCCATTCACCCATTGGCCTGTCCAAGCTTGGTATGAGATGCTGGTACTAATGCAGCTCCTCTCTCTCTCTCTTTCCTTTCCCCCTCCCTGTCATGCAAGTTGGCTGGAATAATGTACCTTTCTAGTGATCCTATGGCATATGTGTGGGGTGTGGTGTAGGGACCTGGAAATAACTAGACACACTTCAATTAACTAATAAGAATCCTTTAAATAGAATCAACCATACATTTATTAACTTTTATGGTTTCTACCCATTTAAGTACATTGGGAGTGCCATAATCTAAATCAGTGATTTTCAACCGGTGTGCCGGTTGTGACACATGGTCAGGTGTGCCGCGGGGAAAGTTCCCCAAACTAAGGTGCCCCCTGTTCCCCGGCAATGCGCAGCGATGCGGCTTCCGCACTAGGAACAGGGCCGTATTTGCCTTAAGGCAATGCCTGCGAGGAAGGCACTGTCACTTACCCGCCAGTGGATCTGGGGGGCGGGGGCACTGAGCGGTCGCACGCTTCCCGCGAGGAAGGCATTTTCCAGCTAGTGGATCCATCTCGCCGGCCTCCTCGCTTCCCCCCGAACAGCTGCTTCGCGGCGCGCGGCCGCCTCCATCTCGCTTCCCCCTCCCCCCGATCAGCTGCTCCGGCACCCGCCCGCCTCCATCTCGCCGGCCTCCTCGCTGCCCCGGCACCCGCCCGCCTCCATCTCGCCAGCGTCATCGCTGCCCCCCTCCCAGCTGCTCCGCGGTGCGCGCCCGCCTCTATCTCGTCGGCCTTCTCGCTGCCCCCCTCCCCCGATCAGCTGCTCCGGCACCCGCCCGCCTCCTTCTCGCTGGCCTCCTCGCCACCCATCCCCCCCATCAGCTGCTCCGGTGCTCACACACAACTTGCCGGCCTCCTCGCTACTCGCCCCCCCGATCAGCTGCTCCGGTGCCCACCCACGGGGGTCGCTCTGTGCTCCTCACTAACCCCCCCCCAGTCCAGTACCAGCGCGGGACATGTGAGCGGGATGCCAGGCTCTGGCCACCCGCTGATTCATCACTCCCAGACGCGTGACTGCTGAGGACCCCGGAGGATAAGGTAAGGAACTTTATAATATTTTATATATATAAAAAAAAAAAAATAAATTATGATTTTGGAGTGTGTGTGTGCTTGCTTGCATGGCAGAGGGCAGCCTTACATGACTGCAGCAAGCAAAAAAATCTTTTTTTTTTACAGTTCGGCCATGGGGCTCCCGCGCGTGTGCCCGCAGGAGCGCACATGCCCCGTGAAGTAAATCTGGCCAGCTGGTGTCAGCAACCCCTCTGCCTCAGCGGCTCCAGCGCCCTTCCCCAGGGGAATCCCGATCTGGAATGCCCTGGGCGGAAGGTCAGAGGCCAGCCCCCACAACACCCATAGACACTCACCTTTTCCCGGTCCAATGGTGCATGCGCAAGCTCTGGTCCAGTGAGAGCCGGCCACTGTCACTAGGTAATTTGGCAGGTGACTTTCATTAGAATCAATAGGGATCCCAGCCTGTTGAATTACGCAGTGACGGTGAGCGGCTTTCATTGGACCAGAGCCCGTGCATGCACCGTTGAAGCCAGGTAAGTGTTAACTGGACTTTCTGGGGGTTATACACAGCAAGGTATTCTAAACTGGTATGCTCCGCTGGGTAACCCCCCCCCCCAGAAGCCCCATTTCACTCACCTTGTCCCAGAGCCCTCACCACATATCTGCACAGCGGCCGCATCCCGGCTCACCTCTGCCCGAACCTGCGCTTGGCCTTTCTGAATGGGTGCACCACCCACACGTCCACCGCACATGCAACGGCTGATAGGTGATTGGGGAATGCGGCTGGATGCGCACTCTGCTCCCTTTGGCTGCTTAGCCTTCAGTGGTGCCAAAGGGAACCAAGTGAAAGGCGCTCAGGCTATCAATCAGTGCGCTCGTTCTGACCCCAGTCTGGGCTGTGGGAGCAACAGGAAGCAGGAAGGTGAGTGAATAGGGCAACCTGGGAGGGCACACACAGTGGGGCATCCCAAATCAAGATGCCCTCACCGAGAGGAACAACACCAAGTGAAACAAGTGAAAATCTTTAAAGTGGACCAACACCCAGGATTTTGACTATCCTGGGTTTGGTCCTTTCCAGATCGGGGTGCCCTGCTATGTGAAACCCCCCAGATCGCAAGTTACAACTCACCTCACCCTGCTCCTACGGCGCATACGCGGGCACTCGTCCAATCAGCGCGCTCTGAGCCGCCGTGGTATGCGCGTCAATGAGACGTCTTACTGCAGCGGCTCCGAGCGCGCTGGCTGCTGCATCTCACGCTTCCCTCTAACAGGGAGCGCGCCCTCGCCGGCCATTCACAAATGTGAATTCACAAATGTGAGCTGGGCTTCTCAAGCTTGACTGCGATAAAAACTAAAAACAGGGAGAGACTGTCTTTCCACCATTCCAGACAGGATATCCCTTTTGTGTTCATCGAAACAGGCCCAGGTTTCACACTGAGTGGTAAGAAATACATTTAGAATCTATATTATTAACTATCCCCTCGATTCAAAGAGCAAAAGTTAATTGATTTCGGATCGAGAATCGTAAGTTTGGGTGGGTGTTAGTCATTTTTTCCTGTTTTTTTGGCCATTTCCGACTCGCACGAGCCTACGTTCGAATGCGTATATGCTCTTACGATCATCGCAAGTTCGTTCCTAAATTTTAGGATCAAAACGTAAAACTTAGGATCAAATCCTAAAACTTAGGATCAAAACGTAAAACTTAGGATAATCGAATGGGTTTAGGTGTGATTCAGAGAACAGTTTTCAAACCTCTAAATACGTTTTAAAAGAAAGCCACTGCCGACACCTTTTAGCAGTCGGATTGCTGTTCTTGAACAGGTTTTTTGGCTATGTGGAGGAGTCTGCGCGTCTTGAGCTCCAATGAACTGCATGTATCAGCATGGCCGAGGCTATAAATTGTATGGCAATGCATACCTGATTCATGTATGCCTTATAAAAGCATTTTAATGTGGACCTTAATTAGTCCTTTGCATGTAAACCTTTATTTTGCAATCTATTTGCGTTAATTAAAGAAACTTATGTCCTTTGGTATTTATTTTTAAATTGATGTACTAGAATAATATTTTTAGATTGCATTTATTGGTGTAGTTGTTTACCTTTGCTTTGTTTAATTATTTAAGCACATCTTTGGTCAGATGCATCACACTTACTGAGGAGAGGAGAGCGGGATAAAGTGCAGGATGTGGGTTACTGCGGTATTTTGCACAGCAGAGCTAGGGGCACGGAAAGGTCAGAAATCAAAGAATCCAGAGCAACACAGTCACAAGGCCCTTTCTGTTTGCAGGCTGCCCGATAATACCTGAGCCGCCATCTTGGCTGTTTCTAGGCTCATAACATGCAGAAGTTGCTGGGTGTTTTTTTATATTTGAGAGCAATCTGTATGTAGAGGGTGTGGGTAACCACACACAAAATTTTAAGTTGTACCATTTGAGGCCTAAATATTAAAATTAAATCCACAAGTAAAAAATGCAAGTTAACTAAAAATTAAACAAAGTAAGATTTACTTATGCAAATGCATTCATTAATGGTTGGTTACTACAAAATGAATGAAATAAAGAAAAAGACCAAATATTTAGAATGCACTTTAATGGGGTAAGTTTGTAGTGCGCAGCCGCAAGATTAGAAGGATTTACGTCCAGACAAAAAAGGAAAAAGGGCAAAACCAATGTTGCAACCTGAGAAATGAAACGGAAAATTCAGGATGGAAACTGACATAGGTCTGATTCCCGAACTGCCATACGAACGGACGTACATTTTAGGATAGAAACGTATTTGCTTATAGAATCACTCGCAAGTTCATACGAACGCACGAGCGGACGGCAAAAATAGGATGATCGGCACCAAAATCAAAGCTGTTACATGTTTCTTTGAATCGACCCTTATATGTATAGTATGTACTGTTTTAGTGTTATTTTGTGCCATTTTGGTCGGTGGTGTGCCGCGGGATTTTTTAAGTATAAAAAGTGTGCCGCGGCTTAAAAAAGGTTGAAAATCACTGATCTAAATAGACACAAGATGGCAGTAGTGGGTTTAGGCCATAGGCTAACCTGGTCCATAGACTAGACTGGGGAACATTCTAGGAGAGGTCAGAAGGGTTGTTAGTCATAACAGGAGACAGACTAGAAACATAGTTACAACTACTGAAGGTAGTGATTGGTCAGAGGGTATACCAACCATCCTATCAGATGTCAGACACGAGGCCGAACATGTGATAGAAGGTTCTGGAAGGTACTGAGAAGGGATATAGGGAAGCCCCCAACCCAAACCCAGAGCAGGAGCACAGACTCTAATAGAGAGAGAAAGGAGAGGTTCCAACTTAGGACATTATTCTCTAATGGAAGCAATGCTGATGATTGTACCTGATATTGGACAGAACCAGAGATGTAACTGGAAGACGTGTACTTGTTCCGTGTTTGCCGTTTGCTTGTGGAATAAATAAAGAGGAACACTGCTTTCAACAGTTGGACTGCTGTACATCTTTCCAAGCGGCACCAGTGAGTACTTACCTTTCCCTGAAACCCTAACCCTTACCTACTCACCAAACACACACATCGGACACCTGGGCCCAGAAGAACCTGCTCTCTGCCATCACGTGTCGGACACCCCGGTACGTGAGGGCTACAGTGGGCCATGTCGGCATCACTAACATCCCTTTGGCTGATACCTGCTCCCGCACCAGGCCGTCTGTGTGGCTGGCACAGGACAGCACAGTCAGAGGGAGTGGTCCGATCAGAAGTGCCCCAGAAGCCTATTTTTTTAGAATAGATTACCAAGCATTACAATTCAATTGTTGAAAACCTGTGCATGCACCAAGGGTAAGAGATCTGCTGATCCTGGGGGTTTACACAGAGAGGTAATCAAATTCCAATGCCATTGTTAAGCAGACCAAAAAAAAGGCTTTTAGTCCGCTTTAGAATTAGGATTTAAACGTTTAAACCTTTATAAATGGTTCCAGTTTATAGGAAATGTTAGACTTTATTCATGTAAAAGCTGCAGAGTAGTGTTGCAGCCCCCCGGGTATGTGACCGCAGACACCAAGCCAAAGTACTGATTTCCGACTTGGCTTGTCTCACGCTCATTTATTAGCATGTTTTACTTGGACCCGAAATTGTATTTATGTGTAAATTATCATTCAGGATTTCCTAAGAGAGTTCCAGAATTTCTTCAGAATTCTGAGTGATATCGAAATTTACAACATTCAAAGTAGGAGCAAGGGACAGCTCATAAAGCTATAGGGCGAATTGCAGCATACTTCAGCACTTCCTGTTTGCAGGCAGCCTGACACTCCGCCATCTTGGATGTTTAAAATCTCAGAAAATGCAGTAGATGCAGATAGGATAGTTTTTAATGTGGGCAATCTGTATGTACATGGTGGGGGAAAGATATAATATAGACTTTTATTTAGGGTGAAACTCTGGTTTAAACCTCCATGCTGCAAGGGACCCCAAGTCAATTTTAACTGGAGATTATATGTAGGGCATTGTAAAGATTGGTCCAGCTTTCATTATTCCCATGTAAGCCAACTCTGTGCTGGGTAAGATTGAGATCCATCAGAACTCCAACCTCCGCTTCCCTTGGGATCTGAATTTAGCAGACACTCACCTTTTTGTTATGAAGCTTTGTATGAAGGAAATGAGAACTTTCCCTCTTATTGCAGGAGGTGCAACTTCCACATTTCCTGATGTGTATCTCTGTAATGCAGGGTTTACTCGTGAGGGGAAGGTGTTAGCATACCCCCCCCCCCCCCCCCAGAGCGTGTAAAGGCATAAGCAGCAATGAACCCCAAGAAGATGACTTTTTATTCAGTAACTTACATTTAATATTTTGCTCATAGAGCTCACATTTTATATCATGCAACAATCTAATTGTATTTTAGCTGAAATGTGGGCCCCAAGAATGATTTTCTCTGGTGGGCTCCAAGAATGATTTCCTCTGGTGGGTTCCAAGAATTATTTCATCTGGTAGCCTTCAAGAAATATTTCCTCGAGTGGGCCCCAAGAATGACTTCCTCTGGTGAGTCCCAAACATGATTTCCTCTGCTGGGCTCCAAGAATGATTTCCTCTGGTGGGCTCTAAGAATGATTTGCTCTGCTGGGCTCCAAGAATGATTTCCTCTGTTACGGCCCAAAAAAGATTTCCTCTGGTGGCTCCCAAGAATGATTTTCTCTGGTGGCCCCCAAGAATAAATTCCTCTGGTAGGCTCCAAGAATGATTTTCTCTTACCCAGGAAAGATTTTTTCTGGTGGCCTCCAAGAATGGTTTCCTCTGGTGGGTCCCTAGAATGATTTCCTCTGTTCTGGCCCAATAAAAAATTTTCTCTGGTAGCCCCCAAGAATGACTTCCTATGGTGGCCCTCAATAATGATTTCCTCTGCTTTGACCTAAGAATAATATCCTCTGGTGAGCCCCCAAGAATGATTTCCTCTGGTAGCCCCAAGAATGACTTCCACTGGTAGCCCCAAGAATGACTTCCACTGGTAGCCCATTAATGATTTCCTCTGCTTTGACCTAAGAATGATTTCCTCTGGTGAGCCCCAAGAATGATTTCCTCTGCTTTGACCTAAGAATGATTTCCTCTGGTAGCCCCAAGAATGACTTCCACTGGTAGCCCATTAATGATTTCCTCTGCTTTGACCTAAGAATGATTTCCTCTAGTGGGTCCCAAGAATGATTTCTTCTGGTAGCCCCAAGAATGATTTCCTCTGGTAGCCCCAAGAATGATTTCCTCTGGTAAGTCCCAAGAAGCGTGTAGCTATAAATCTGTGCTTCTATAGTTGGGCTGGGGTGACTTGCCCTACCAGTAGAACTGACTTCAGGGCCCTCCAACACTTGGTTTCAAATATTACCAATTCATTTTTAGGGTTTATGCATACAAACTGCTAACCTGTATTGTGTATGATAACACACTGTAGCTGTGCTTAATTGTTTCAGAACAACAACATCCAGCATTACATGCTGCTTCTGTCATAGAGAAATGGATATAATGTGCTATCTGTACGGTATCAGTTGTGGGCTTGGGCTGTACACAGGATAAACACTAGGAAATATCCATGATGTTTCCCTGTGCTCAGCAGACAAAGCACTGGAGCTGTAACATTGATATGTGTTGAAGAAATGCATCTATAGAGGGACATTCAGCATTCCCAATGCATTGTAATAGATGTTGGCGCCATCTAATGGCTTTTTGACATAATTTTCAATGATATATTGGTTATATTGGATGTTTCTAGAATCTCTTTCTCTTCTTTCCAAGATGCTCCATTTCTATTTCCTGCTACCAACCGAGACTTGTGGTAAAGACTGGGCATTCATTACCTTCCGGTGCACCAATGCGGAGATCTGCAAAATGGCCTGCCCCATACCATGCAAGAAGGTGACTAGTAAGGGACACCAGACCATGCATTAGTGTTTACAGAAAGCAGACCTATTGATCGTTCATCTGATCAAACCGGCCAATCGTACCCCACGTGTGTCACGCGTGGCTATAAACTGCTGCCACCAGAACCTAAACAGTGTTCACCTCTATACAAGCCACACACAACACAATCAAATCGATCGACCCACAACCACTTCCAGGTGGGGGCGATCGAGCGTCCTAGGCAAGTAAGGTAGCCAGACTCATCAGAAATAGAGTGAGCTTTTTAGATCCTTAATTCAGAGCATCAGTGACCCTCTGCTGTATTTTTAGAATGTATTTAAACAAACACAAAAACACAAAAACAACAAGAAAAACGATGCAAGGTGATAAAAACAAAATTAACTATAAAACACGGTAAATAAGATAAATAGCAAGAGATATAATAAAATAGCAAAATACTTGTCTGTCTGCGGTTCGATCAAATAAATTGTCTCACACGCTTTCTGTTCTTCTCCTTAGATGTTAAAAGGGAGTGTGTGTTAATCTTGATGGTAAGATTCAAGTGTCTCTGCCCCTTCTGAAGCTCACCTTATTCCCTCTAACCAGGGGTCAATTTCTGACCCCTCCTATCGGCAGAGCGATGGGAGTCACTGTCTGATTGGTGCATCTGGGATTCTCCATCTTTGGGTACCTGAAAGTTGGTCCATATGACATCCCCCATCTGTCCTGAGATTCCAAAGGGAAGAGGGGTGGAGGACATTCCATGGAAGGGGGCAGGATATATACCTTGTCTCTGCTCTCTATGGCTGGGTGATCCTGATAACACTTTGTTTATGCTGCAGAGTTTTATATGGCACTCGGGGGGGGGGGGGAGGGATACAGAGCAGAGTGGTCAGCCAGGGTCTATATATATATATATATATATATATATACACACAGACACATTAATTACCAGTTTGGTCACAGTATTGGTTAGAACAGGTGGAATACAAAAAAGAAGGGGGTTTAATATATAGCAATATGTGCCTGCTCATAGCACACTTATGAACTATACTCTACAATACTGGGCTATAACACATGAGCACCCAACAAATGTGTTATCCAAAAAGTGACACGCTTTTAATTGGGGTAAGCCATATTATACAGTAATACTGGATTAACAGCAATGTAAAACACAATATACAGTAATTATCAAAAAGGAGCAGTAGATGGCGCCAACACGGGAATGTAATGTATTGCTGTAGCCTCACCAGATAGGAGTGACAAGGGTTAACAGCCATGACAGCATTGGGGAAGTACAAGAGTTAGGTGATGGCACAGCATTAAATAACATAAAAAAAAACATGAGCGATGATGTATCAGGGATACCAATAGTTAACAAAGCAAATACAAGTCATGACAGTGGCAGTGTACCTAGATCGGAATGGACATCTGGAACCCTCAGCGTTTCGGTAAAAGCACCTTCGTCAGGAGGGGAAGCCGTGACACAGCTGGTGAGGCTACAGCAATACATTACATGGCTGTGTTGGCGCCATCTACTGCTCCTTTTTGATAATTAGTGTATATTGTGATTTACATTGCTGTTAATCCAGTATTACTGTATAATATGGCTTACCCTAATTAAAAACTTGTCACTTTTTGCATAACGCATTTGTCGGGTGTTCATGTGTTATAGCCCAGTATTGTAGAAGATAGTACACCAAACCATGCACCCAGGGGCATATATACCATAGAGGAAGTGCAGGCACATGCCCTCCGGCCTGTGGAACAGGGGGCCCGGTGCAAGCTACCTGCACCACCTCTGTAGAATGTACAGAGCATACATACTCACCTAGCCTTCCAAGCTGGCTCCTTCCTTGCTGCCTTCATGTGCATGGGCCACACACCTTTAACACTGCCCTGATCATGCTGCTGCCTCACCGGCGTGCACACACTGGTGCCTCCTCCGCCCCCGGGCGTGGGCTGTGCTCCACTCTCACAGTTGGGTCCTCGTTGCTCGCCTCCGACCGGCTGGTGAGTATTTGGGTTTTATCTCGGGGAGGGGGGTCTTGTGCTGATGGGGACCCATGACAGGGGCCCTGCTATGTACACCACTGCATCCACCATACCGATCAAGAAGACCACCAACTATTCAGCGCAAAAAGGTAACTGATGGGGGAAGACAGATGATCCACCATAACCTTCAAGAAGGTGACCAGTGAGAGAAGCCAGACTTTCCACTATACCATGTGAGGGAAGACAGATGATCCGCCATACCATGCAAGAAGGTGATTGGTGAGGGAAGCCAGACCAACCACCATACCATGTGAGGGAAGACAAATGATCCACCATACCATGCAAGAAGGTGATTAGTGATGGAAGCCAGATCATCCACCATACCATGTGAGGGAAGACAGATGATCCGCCATACCATGCAAGAAGGTGATTGGTGAGGAAGTCAAGTCCACCAACTATTCAGTGCAAGAAGATAACCACTACAGGAAGCCAGACCATCCATTATATTGTTCAAGGAGGTGATTAGTGAGGACTAGCACAGTGTCCATTACATTAAAATGAAGATAACTTGTTAGAAAAGTCAGAGCATCCACCATGCAGTGCAAGAAGGTGACTAGTAAGAATAGCCAGATCGTTCACTTTCAATAAAAAGATGATCACTAGAGAGGAAAGTCAGACCATCCACTATTCAGTGCTAGAAGGTGACCATTCAAGTAGTTGCTTAGTGAGGGGAGCAAGACCCTCCACTATACCAGTGATACTCAACTGGCGGACCGGGGTCTCAATGCGGACCTCGCTGCCTTATTTCTGGACCCCTCCCCTGCCAGCCCTGCATTCAGTTGCTTCTGTGCTGTCGTGAGACAGCTGCCCCCTTGATGTAGTTCGTAGTCTCCCTGCCAGTGTCATGGCTCCCTTGCATCTAGCATTGCAATATGTATAATAAATAATAATAAATAAGTACTGCCGGAGCGGGAAGTGGTATTGCAAGGTACACACAAACTGTCTTTCTCTGTCTCTATGCCCCATCCAATCTTTTCCTTCCCCCCCAGCTTAGCCCCATCTATCCCTACCCCACCTTCTCATCCCCGCAGCTCAGAACCATCCATTCCTGCCCCCCCCCTCCGTCTAGTCCTACCCATCCAAACCCCAGACTCCCATCTCTCTCTCCCTGCCCATCCTGTTCTATTTATCCATCTCTCTTCCTTACAGCTTCTCTCCCATTCATCGCTCACTCGAGCCCTATCTATCCATCCTTGTTACCAGACCAGTTTTTTTCCCAGTGCCCAATAGAATTTTTGGTGTTGGGGGGCAAGCAGGCTTTTTAGTTTTGTCCATAGCCCCTCCCCCAGTGTGCTGATTTATAACTACCCCCCCCCCCCCCCCGTAACAGACCTTCACCTTTCACTGGATGCCTTTAAATGGACCTTTACAAGAAGTGGTTGAGTACCCCTGCACCATACCATTCAAGAAGGTTACTAATGAGGAAAGCCACCAGGAGACCACTCTGAAGTTAAAACCCCATAGTCAATAGACTATGAATATATGACCTGTAATAGCTTTATGAACAAAAAAGACAAAAAGGTTCAATAAGTCTTATCATCACTTATTATCACATCTCACTGTGAATACTGTGAAGTCAGAAGAAAGTTCTGTTGTCTGATAAGGCCAACATTAAGCTGTAAGGGACTGTCCAGACAATGGCAATAACAGGAAGCAAGGAGCTCAGACAAAGCCTATTCAATGTGCCTCCCGCTGTGTGCTGTAGATGCTAAAGTAGGTATTCAAGGTTTTCCCCTCTTTACCATTCCATTACTCTATGACCACCTGCAAATGTGGTTACATGTCCTTTGGACTCCCAAGTATAAGTGAGCTTGGCAAGCCACATAGGTGGGACCTGCCAGGTTTTCTCACTCTAGGAGCGCTGAGGGACAGGGGTGGTTGCACATTTGGAGCATGGTTGGGGAAAATTAGAATGGAAAGTAGGGGCAATTTTTGGAAGACTACTGCAGCATCTACAGCATGCTGCAGGAAATGGTGGGCACATGGAACAGGCTTCAGGTTACCTCCTTGTTGACGCATTACTGCTATTGCCTGGATAACTGCAGTATTGGGTGTATAACCCTAAACCAACCATGGCCACCACAGTCTCCATATCGATGTAGCAAAGAAACATCACAGAGATGACAAGTGGAGGGGAGCTAGATGATCCACCATACTGTTCCAAAAATTGGTGTGAACATCACAGTGAGTAGTGCGCACAGCTGTGTGACAGGCACTGCCTTGAAGCACTCTGAGCATTGTGAAACCCAGGGTATCGCCAAGATGTGTAAATATCAAAGGTTCAGAGCTGGAGGGAAATGCTTAGAGACCAAATCCTCCATGACCCCAAAAGTAGGCAGGTGGCAAACTCACCATAGGGAGCTCAGTGAGAATTCCTGGTAGGCCTGGGCAAGATGCAGTCCTCAGCACAGAGCCCACCTCATCTGGAGAAAATGCCAGAAATCAGTCCTACGCTCTGCTTTCCATGTCTTCCATCAAATTCCTGCTTCTATACCTGGCCCTACTGTACCCCCCAGCCAAGACTCCATGACCCATGTTCTGCCCCACAACGCTATACCTTAAACATCATTGCTGTGGTGGCCATACATCTGCCCCCACAATATTAAAGCTTCAGTACCATTGGTGGCCATATCCACTGTTCCTATGATCTGCCTGTGCAATGCTATAGCCCGATTGACTCGTTGACTGATGGGGAAACATATTGTAAGTGAAACACAGCAGCTTATGGGCTGGGCAGTGCCAATAAAATCCCAGGCTGATTTTTGGCCCCAGGCAGGACCCTCTCTGTTGGCATTATGGTAATGGTGCCCATAAGTGTTTGGAAGCAATTCAGCAAATCAAGACATGCCAGGAGCGGGGGACAGTACCTGAAATACCTGTTCTTTAAGAGGATTCTTTTTAATATAACAACCAAGCCATATGGTGATTGGATACTTAACTGTTCAGAAGCAGGATGCAGGGCTGGATTAAGCACTGGGCACAAGGGGCTTCCACCCTGGGACCTCCACCCAGGGGCGTATCTAGGGGGAAGCAGCAGGTCAGGAAGGCGCCAAAGTGGGTGCTGTGCACAGGTGAGGGCGTCATTTTGAATCTTTGCCCCGGGTGCCAGAAATCCTAGCTACTCCTCTGCCTCCACCCACCATTAGTCAAACTCTATACGCTGATGGGGGTCAGGTTTGGCAGCAAACAATCAAGAGAATGCCATGCAATGTCTTCATGGAGGACATGGAACAATAGCCCGACTGTGTTTTGACGAACACACACATCTATGATTCTGACATAGGCCATGGAGCATTGTAAATCTGTTTTAATAAGGAGTCATATTTGGCTGCTATGGAATGTTATTATTCAATGGTGGGAAGTCCTCTATACTGGAATTTCCCATTGAAACGTGAATGCCAGTCACATAACCCAGCTGGAAGCTTTTGATAATCACACTGACTTCAGCAATAAGCCACTTGTAATTTTCCATCTTCACCTGGGACCGGCAATGGCTACAACATTCGATATTGTTTTTCATTCTGCACGTTTTATCTCTAAAGGAAATACAATAGTCTGTTGTGTTTGGACTTTTGTACAGTATTTTTTGTTGGCTATGGCCTTGATGTAATTATATTAGTTGCTTTATTACAGCATGTTTTTCAGATAAATTCATCCTTTATTGATACATGAAAATTTCCATTGCTTAAAGTGGACCAAAACCCATGCCCCAATGGCCCTGCAATCTATAAGATTCCAGGGCCGCTAGATTCCCCCCCCCCGGGGCATCCAGAATTGGGATGCCCCACTGTGTGAAACCTCCCAGGTTGCCCAGAAACTCACCTTCTTTTCTGGTCCAGCAGCACATGCGTAAGCAGCGGCTGCATCCCCGCTGTCCCTTTAGTAAGGTGCGTGCCCATAGGGTCGATTCATGGTCAGAGCAAAAAACGCTCAAATGGAGCAAAAAGGAATCCACATCTGCCTATTTTAAGGCAGCGTGCACATGACTGGCGTCCGTGCCCACGGGGGGAGCGCGAACTACCTAATTTGCCCCCTCTCTAAGAAAAATCAGCTCTTGATGCGCAAATGGGCCTGCTCCCAATGGTCCCCCATGTTTCTGCCCTTTCTTTACTGTTTCTCAATAGTGATTTAGGCCCTTATTTAAGAAGGGATAGCGTCAGGTAGCACCTGGTTAATGAGAGGTAGCGACTGATAGCGACTGGTCAACGCCGGACACGGCACGCAATTACACATTTATCAAGCAGAATCTGTTGAGCGACTGGAATAGCGCCATGTAGCGTCTGATTCATCATTTTTACAGCCTCAGTGAAGAGCGCCAGCGTTCAGCCTTGCACAGCGCCAGGTATGACCTCTCACTACCTGTCGCTCTCCCATACATTTCAATGGACGATCCTTTTCTTCTCTTTAAACGGGTTTTTTTTTTTTTCAAAAAACCAGACTTCATCATTCATCATTCATCTTTTCTATCAGCTCTTCATCAGTGATGTGAGGGTCCTCTAGGTACTGTTTTAGCTGAACTGTAGTGTTTTCACTGGCAGGCTGATTCATCATTTGCGGCAGGTAGCGACAGATGAGCGTCTGTAGCAGCATTTTCAGAGCACCCGCTAGTAGTCGCAGTGCTCGGCTGTGAGTCGCTACTTTATAGTAGTATATCGCTGTTCAGTAATGGTGAATACATTGTGAGGAGTCGCTATTTGACCAGTACAGCGCTGTATGGGAGCGCATGTTAGCGACTGCTCATAGTGACTCACACCATGGAAAAAAACAGCTGCAAAAATCTCTGGCGCTGAAAAATACTTGTTTGAAGCCCAGAGCGCAGGAGGCGGTGTGTTTAAAGTCTGTTTTCAAGCATCTATCCACTAGTAACAAAGCGAAAACATGTGGAATTACATTGTAACAACATTGTAACATGAACACTTTAATGCCAGACCTGTAATGTCATTTTTGAGGAAATATTTAAAAAATTAAAAAATTATGAAAAAACTGCTTTTCAATGCCAGAAGAGGTCACAGAATTATTTGTGATTTTTTGGGAAAAAAAAAAAACAGTTTAAAGAGAAGAAAAGGATCGTCCATTGAAATGTATGGGAGAGCGCCAGGTAGCGAGAGGTCATACCTGGCGCTGTGCAAGGCTGAACGCTGGTGCTGTTCGCTGAGGCTGTGAAAATGATGAATCAGATGCTCCCAGTCGCTAAACAGATTCTGCTTGATAAATGTGTAATTGGTGTGCCGTGTCCGGCGTTGACCAGTCGCTATCTGTCGCTACCTCTCATTAACCAGGCGCTACCTGACGCTAGCCCTTCTTAAATAAGGGCCTAAGTAAACTAACAGGCTGATTCACTACTAGCGGCAGCTATCGGTAGATGAGCATCTGTACAGAGGCGCTAAGAGCGATTGATGAATTGATGAATGAGATGTAAGTTGGGCGTTCTAACACCATTACAGCGTTGCAGGGAGCAAAAGGTAGCGCCAGCTCATTGCGACCGACTCTCAGCGACTCACACCATATTCAACAAAAAAACAGACTCACACAGCGTCGGCTCTCTGGATCTGGTCGCTATAGCATAGAGCGCCAGACGCTGTGTGATTGATTAAAGTCTGTTTTTGAACACATATCCACCAGTAACAAACTGGTGAAATGTGAAAACACACATTGTGTCATTAACACTTTAGTGCCAGACCTGTAATGACAATTCTGCATATAAATATAAAAAAATCAAAAATGACTTTTTTTAGGCAATTATTTGAGAGAAAAAAAAAATTAAAACAAGAAACCCGGTTTAAACAGAAGAAAAGGAAACGTCCATTGAAACGTATGGGAGAGAGACAGGTAGCGACAGGTCTTACCTGGCGCTCTGGAAGCTAGAGCGCCACCGGTATACGCTGAGCTGCCTGTAATGATGAATCGTACGCTACATGGCGCTGTTAGAGTCGCTCACCAGATTCGCATTCATCAATGTGGTATTGCGTACAGCGCCCGGCGTTCACCAGAAGCTGCCTGCCGCTACGAGGCTCTACCTGCCGCTATCCCTTAATGAATAAACCCCCAATTAAACCTTTCTCCACTGATTTAAGAAACTTTTTCTGGACTAACCCTGACCTCTCATCTGCTTCTTCTTTTGATGCAAACAAAAGTCTTTATTTAAGCGCAATAGTTCTAAACAAGAAGTCTTGAGGGGATTCTTTGTTGTCTTTAGAGATGTTAATCAGCTGGTGGTATAGATCAGAAGGACCTTCTTCTTTGTAATTTCCCTTTCAGATGGTTCTCAACTGGAGCAAGGTGAGATTGTTCTCCATCTCTAGTATGTTCCTGAGATGTAGCCCTGGACTGATTGATGGCTTTCACTACTGCCTCAATGATTTCTCCCTCCTGGTATCCTTTCTCCACCTCCGAGTCTATCTGGTGAATGAGATTAGTGTCTCTCTTTCTGTTCTTGCTCATCGTTCTGACCTTCTATTCTGAATACCTTGCGGATGGATCTTTCTGATGGCAGACTGGTTCTCTTTACTGGTGCTTCTGCCAGTCACCTCATGTATCTTCCTGATTCCTGCACAGGAAGAAGCAAGAAATGCATATGTAGTAATGACAGTTTTCTTCAGGTACAATGACATTTTCTTGGCCATAATGTTGTGTAGGGTAAGACACGTTTTTTTGCAAATACGAGTGGAACATTTGCGGCCTGGTGGGTGCACACCACGTTCTTTTCAAAAACTTTCCATAACTTTATTCAACAGTGGTCACAAACAGCTTCTCTGGGTCACAGCACAACAGTGTCCTTCTAGGGTCCTGGAAAGCCGCTAGCCACCCCACTGCACTGTAACCACCTCGTGGTGTGAACAAAAAGGAGCAATGCGGAGGACCAAACCACACTGGTCTTCTCCTGGCGTGTGTTGAGGCCCCTCAAATTTTGTAGAGGCCTACTATTCCAGGTTTTGCTTCTGCATCGCTCACCTCCCAACATAACCTTGTGGCTCCTCTCTTCCTGCGCTTCCTGGCCCTCCCCTTTTGTAGTGAGCCTGCCCCCTTTCCCTCTTCAACCTCTTGTGAGGGTACGCAGGCCCCTGTTGGCAGAGATCCCTAAGCCCCAAACCAATATGGTGGCAACAGCATCCCAGCTGGGCACTTCTTACCCACCACAGCAAAGTTTACCAAAACAACAACAAGGCATACTCACCTTGCCTACACCAGCACAAGATGACTATCTTTGCCGGCAGTTGTGCTAATATGGTGGACATCCAGACAGGGCGAATGCTGGCATCCCAATTTGGGATGCCCCGCTTTGTGTATCCCCAGGATCACCCATAAACTCACATCTTTGTCTCCACTCATGGGCTGTCCAGTTGATCAGTGGCACTCGTTCAGAGTGGCAAGGAAATCTGATTGGAGCAAAGGTCGTCAGCCCCGCTTGCTACTATGGGTGTGCCCGTCTCGACATTATGAAAGGTCTGGCGCAGAAGCACGCCTAGCTAGAGGAATGCTGGTGAAGTGGCCACGGTGCAGAGACACGTCGAGGGGTTGTGGTAGAGGTGACAGGATTGGCTGATCTGGAGGTTCCATACAGTAGGGAATCCCAATTCTGAATGCACCATAGAGAGGTAGACCAGCTCCCCTCAAAAAAATATTATAGACTCGAGGGGAATGTTGCTCCTGGGCGGGCCCATTGTCAGGTGGTGCAAACTGGTTGCCAAGAAATTATTAGAAAATAAATCATCCCTCCCCCTCGCTCACTGCCTTTTTAGATAACGCCGATATCCGGCAGCATTCCTGGCCCCCCTGCACCCATGTTCCCCCCCCCTTAGCCTTCCCAGAGAGAAGGCTGCAAAGGCTTAGCCAAACTCACCCTTCTCTGTCCCTCTTCAAATGTCCTGCACCGCTCTTCAAATCTTGCAGGATTGCAGCCTAAGCAATGACACTGCGCATGCGCAGGATCTGAGGGGCGGCGCAGGGCATGCCGGAATGGCAAGATGGCACTGCCCCACAGAGAAGACGTGGGACTGAGGGATGCCGGCGCGTGATGCCACTGGACAGGTATATTTATAATAGTAAATTGTTAAACCGGAGGGGCAGGGGGGCCAAGCAAGCCAGGTTTGGGAAGTTTTATTAAACCCACTGAACTTGTGAAATACATTTGGCCAAAGCCCCTGCCAATACTCCCCTATTAGGGTGTAGAACTAGAAATGGATATTTTCACTTTTCAAATTGTAACACTGATTTATTTGCTGTCCCTCGGTGTGAGATGTCAGGTGATCAGTCATTGCATAGGTGTGGCAATGACATCACACACATCAATGGCATTTAATGGAGGAGGCGGAGCTTTACAGCTAAAACAGGCGCCATTATCTGGGATTAGAGTGAAGCAAGAGCGGTGAAAAAAGGGTCCTCTTCATGGGGGGAGTAATTCATGGGATGCTAGTTAAACCGGACCTTCAGCATGATTTGATGAAAAGCCCAAACCTTTAAAAAACTATTCTCCAGCATCTTAAGTTACTATATTTTAAGTTTTTAGTCTCTTATTTATTATTGTTTCTCCCACTGGGCTGTAACTTTGTTCAGGACTCCAGGATACGGGCGCCGCCATCTTGCCTCAGTAGCATCACATACTGAGGAGAGGAGAGCAGGATAATGTGCAGGGGGTGGGGTTATAGCTGTGCTTTGCACAGACAGAGCAGAGCTAGGGTCAGGAAAAGGACAGCAATCCCAGAATGCAGGCTGCCTGATGCTTCATGAGCCGTATTGAGCAATCTGTAGGTACCTGCAATGTTCCTCTTTAACCTGACCCACCGCTTTAAACCTAAACCCCATAGGAAAAAAAAGTCCTATGCTCTAATGGTTATTATCAGCTACTAATGCTGTAACAGTAGGTTAAACCGGACCTTCAGCGTGATTTAATGAAAATCCCAAACTCTTAAAAAACGGTTCCCCAGCATCTAAAATTAATATATTTTAAGTTTTTAGTCACTAACTTATTATTCTTTCCCCCACTGGACTGCAACTCTGTTCAGGAATTTAGGATATGGGCGCCGCCATCTTGACTCAGAAGCATCACACTTACTGAGGAGAGGAGAGTGGGATAAGGTACAGGGGGGCGGGTTATAGCTGTGCTTTGCTCAGACAGAGCAGAGCTGGGGTCAGGTAAAGGTCAGCAGTCCCAGAATGCAGAGCAGTACAGTCAGGAGGCACTTCCTGTTTGCAGGCTGCCTGATAAGATGGCGGCTTCCATAAGCCATCCATCTTGGATGTTTAAAGGCTCATAACATGCAGTAGATGCAGGTAGGATGATTTTTAATGTGGGAAATCTGTATGTACAGGGTGTGGGAAACATATAAGATAGACTCTTATTCAGAGTGAAGGTCCGCTTTAAGGCTAAATACAGACAAGGTATACGTTTTTTTCTGCCGCCCTGTGTCCCAGTTCCAAGCTGTAGTGGAATTTTACACCTGGCCACCCTTCTCCAGGTCTGTATCAGGCTGAGATGCTTTGGCCAGTGGGATCACGGATTCCCCTGAGTAATCTCCTGACTAAATGTGTTGTATCATCTTCAGTAAATGCTTAAAATTCTGGGCAGAATTCGAAATAGCTGCGACGTATTTCCAAACAAGCTCCCTTAGTCATTCTTCCCCGAGGACTTACAGAAATAGTCTGGCCGAGACATTGCTGTATATTTCCACTCTGTGAAAGGCGCGCGCTGCTCAGCATTTCTAGCACTTCAAAGCCTCCTTCTGCTTTCTGTACCGAGTCGGAAAAATGCTTCTGCTCAGTCTGTTCATCGACCTTTAGAAAAGCAAAACTTGCCGCTCACTTTTATTCAACCTTACCAAAAACTATGGAGTACAACAAGGACCTTCCTGATAAACATCTCCAAATGATATTCTATTAGCAAGGATGATGTATTATATAGATTTCCATAACTCTGTATTAAAGAGGACTAAAACCTATGAGACTCCAGGGTAGGGATACTCCCTCCCCTCAGGACAACCCGATCGGGGTGCCCAGCTGTGGGAAACCCCCCAGGTGCCCAAAAACTCACATTAGTTCTTGGTCCAACAGCGCATGCACGAGCAGTGGCTACATCCCTGCTATCCCCTTAGAAGGGCGCGTGCCCACACCAGGCATTTGTGAATGGGCACACTCCCTGTTAGAGGGTAGCAGGGGGATGCAACCGCCAGCGCACTCGGATCCACTTGCATCAGACGAGCTCCTGGGCGAAGGGCTGGAGCAGATCCGAGAGAGCTGATTGGACGAGCGGCCGCACATTAGTCGAGGTGAGTTTATTTGGGCGACCTGGGGGGTTTCACACAGTTGGGCACCCCCGATCAGGGGGGGCAAGGACCAAAACCCAGGATAGTCAATTTGGTCCACTTTAAAGTGATACAATCAAGTTTTAAAGTGAGTGGGCAGCATCAGAGAAAGTGTGCACACTTTCTCTAATAGACCAGAGTGGTTAAGGAAGTTCCTGTCTCCTGACACCAGGGCCTGCAGCTGGCATTCACCCAGGGCATCCCATCGTGTGAAACCCCCACCTGGGTCACCGCAAAACTCACGTTTGTCCTGGCTATCTTGCCAATATAAATATCGGTGGCCACATGCCCCATGTCTCTGGGCTGTGACGCACGCTCCCACCCCCAGCCATTCACATCTGGGAATGGAGTCGCTCATGCTTCTGATTTGCCATTTGGCGAACATTAAAATGCATGTCAAATGGCTTTGATTGCATGAGAGCCAGCGCATGTGCCGTAGGATTGGGGAAAAGTCCGTTTTTAAGAGAGAGGTGTGCCAAATTGGAATGCGCCTGGGGCATAGAACAAAACCCAGGATAGTAAAAAATCACAGGTTTTGTTCATCATTAAAGTGAGTGGGTAGCATTATAGAAAGTGCATTAAGCACCTTTTCTCTAACAGACCAGAGGACATGTTGCCACATAATGCAATTATGTGTCTTGATGGTTGCAGGTTAGGCATATGACATAAGCCAGGCGCCTAAACCCCCCCCCCCCCAACTGCTTCCTGGTTGCCATAGTTCAGGCAACCGACAAAATAATGTTTTATACCTGAAAAATGCTATGCTACAAAATGCTTTATGAGCAGCTAAGCCGGATGGACACGTGTTAACCCAGCACGATCGGCCCGGGAATCTTATTCCCCCCCCCCAGGGGAATCCAAAGTTGGGATGCCCCACTGTGTGAAAGCCCCCAGGTCACCCCCTTCACTGACCTTGCTTTCCGCGCATGTGCAAGCCACGGCCGCATCCCTGCTATACCTCTGGCAGGGAGCGTGCCCGCACCAGGCATTTGTGAATGGCCAACGCAGGCACGCTCCCTGTTAGAGGGTAGCGGGGGATGCGGCCGCAACATGCTCAGAGCCGCAGACCTTAGATGAAGGCTTAGGCGACGTGACGTTAGCAGGTCCAAGGGTGCTGATTGGCCACGCATGTGCCGTAGGACTGGGAAGAGGTGAGTTGTGCTCTGCGTTCTGGGGGGGGGTTTCAGACAGCCGATCGGGGTGCTCCGAGGGAAAGGACCAAAACCCAGGATAGTAAAAATTCTGGGTTTTGGTCCACTCTAAGACTTGATAAAGGCTCACCAGTCTTGCAGCATATCAGATACAGCTGTCCCTGCAGCAAACAGTGATCTGAGCCAGCCCCTCGCTCCCCAGCAACATGATGTAGAAAAGCAAGTTCCCCTTCACCAGTAGACTCGGGATGAGGCTCCACCCCCATCGATGAACTACTGCTCCCAGTGAGGGCACATGAAGTGTCACTGCTGCACATTGCTTCCCGGCCTCTCTGGGAATCTCTGCCCTGGCTGCACCGGGGCCCCGAGCCGCTGCCCACCTATGCGGTGAGTAGCAAATAACATAGAAATATCGCACCCCTGGAATGTTTTAGATTCCAGATGGGCCTCTGGTGGATATTATTTCGCTTTAATGCACCTGGGGATGGCATTACCTATTAACAGGCTGGATGTTTACATTTGAATCTGGTGTTTACATTGGAGGGTCACTGCCATAGCAGAGGTAATTTATGCGGATGATGTCATCATCCTGGGGGTATAAACTGAAGAGGTGCTGCTGCCCAGCTCATTAGCCCTTTAGCTGTTCTCTGAGTTAGACTTGTGTTCTTCTAGACCATGGGACGCTTTCAGAATTTCCTGGACGATTTCTCTTCTAGAATTGCCAATGGTATGCAGCGCATCCTGGGTCTCAGAGCTGCACAGCGCCAGCCCAACCCATGCTGATTAGAAATGCTGGCCACAGCCCCCCTCTCCTATTCCCATAGGCAGTGTGGCATTCCCTCTCCTATTCCCATAGGCAGTGTGGTATTCCCTCTCCTATTCCCATAGGCAGTGTGACATTCCCCCTCCCATTCCCTATAGGCAGTGTGACATTCCCCTGTCCATTCCCTATAGGCAGTGTGGCATTCCCTCTCCTATTCCCATAGGCAGTGTGGCATTCCCTCTCCTATTCCCATAGGCAGTGTGGTATTCCCTCTCCTATTCCCATAGGCAGTGTGACATTCCCCCTCCCATTCCCTATAGGCAGTGTGACATTCCCCTGTCCATTCCCTATAGGCAGTGTGGTATTCCCTCTCCTATTCCCATAGGCAGTGTGGCATTCCCCCTCCCATTCCCTATAGGCAGTGTGGCATTTCCCTGTCCATTCCCTATAGGCAGTGTGGTATTCCCTCTCCTATTCCCTATAGGCAGTGTGGCATTCACCCTCCCATTCCCTATAGGCAGTGTGGCATTCTCCCCTCCCATTCCCTATAGGCAGTGTGGCATTCTCCCCTCCCATACCCATAGGCAGTGTGACATTCCTCCGTCCATTCCCTATAGACAGTGTGACATTCCTCCGTCCATTCCCTATAGGCAGTGTGACATTCCTCCGTCCATTCCCTATAGACAGTGTGGCATTCCCTCCCTCCCATACCCATAGGCAGTGTGGCATTCCCCCCTCCCATTCCCTATAGGCAGTGTGGCATTCCCCCCTCCCATTCCCTATAGGCAGTGTGGCATTCCCTCCCTCCCATACCCATAGGCAGTGTGGCATTCCCCCCTTCCATTCCCTATAGGCAGTGTGGCATTCCCCCCTCCCATTCCCTATAGGCAGTGTGGCATTCCCTCCCTCCCATTCCCATAGGCAGTGTGACATTCCTCCGTCCATTCCCTATAGGCAGTGTGGCATTCCCCCTTCCCATACCCATAGGCAGTGTGACATTCCTCCGTCCATTCCCTATAGGCAGTGTGGCATTCCCCCTTCCCATACCCATAGGCAGTGTGGCATTCCTCCGTCCATTCCCTATAGGCAGTGTGGCATTCCCCCTTCCCATACCCATAGGCAGTGTGGCATTCCCCCCTCCCATTCCCAATAGGCAGTGTGGCATTCCCCCTCCCGTTCCCCATAGGCATTGTGGCACCCCCCTATTCTTTTTCGCAGAACCTCTGCTTTGTTTTTCTGCATCTGGGTTTGCTATCATTAATGGAACGATTAATTTTAGATTTTAGTAGTAAATTCCAAAAGAAAATGTAATCTGTCAAATGACATTTGTCCATGATATAAAAGTGGAAACCAGCTACCCACGACCATGTGTCCTGCACGGCAGAGGTGGCCCATACCTTCTGGACATGAATGTCTATAAAAAGTATTTATTGAAATCCATTATAACGTAGCCACATCAAAGTTGTGGCAACATGAAAATGGGTTGACGCATTTCTGGTCCCACTGGTCACATTTGAATGTGCACACAGGAGTGATTAACCAATCAGGGCAAGGTTCCTGCCCGCACCAAACACGGAGCAAATCACTTAGAGAATGGGCAGGGGAGACATTAGATAGTATCAAATATTATAAACCATCTAATTTAAACTAGAAATCCAAATACTGATCTATATTTAAATAAACCATAGAAAGCTATAAGGGCTTAATAAGGTTATTTTTTGGAATAGAAAAGAAAACATTAAAAAGACAAAACACAGTCAAATACTTAATTGATGAATGAAGCGCGCTATCAGCTTTCTGTCTATGTCATGCATACCCATTAGTTTCTATGAGAAGACTCTAGGTCAAAACATACCCTGTGAATGTCAACGTCTCCTCACCAAACCCACTTCTGGTAAATAGACAGCAAAGCCCAGCATGCCTATGATTGATGCTGTTATTCCAGGGAAGGGGAGGCAAGCTTCCCGAGATGTGGGTAAAGCCAACCACCCATCGGGCTCTGCCCCCCCAGAAGCGAGGAAGATGTAGACCTTAAAATTAATACACGTGGGTGATCTTGGGTAATTACAATTCAGCTCAATATGTTGTTTACACTATGTAACTCAGTAGTTCGGATATCAAATAATGCCACTACTCCACCATGGGGCCAAAGAGATGCAAGAATGGGCCCTGACCAGATCTTGCAAAGAGAATATAATAGATTTAGAATCAAAAGCTTGTAATAATAACTCAAACAACTAAATAAACAAATCTCTCAGGTCACACAGTGGAGCAATTATACAAGGTGACATGGTAATAACAAAAAAAACAAGAACAATTGCCCAATACACAATTGAATGTCCCATTTATGTTTAAGGCCTTGGGGATGTCTAGTTTCTAACTTCCAGATCCAATATGCCTCCCGCATTCTATACTGCCAGTCGCCCCCCCCCCCCCCCCAGGTCCTGGCATGATTTTCTCTATGCCATTACTTTTCATGTCTGCAGTGTCCCCAGCATGGCCTTACCTAAAATGTTTGGAGATTGATATATTCATGATAGGTTGATGAGGGGGCTCCAAATAAATGTTCCCACCAGACGTGGGACACACGGGCATGGTAAGCTGGTTTCCACTTATATAAGACTGTTGCAGGGTTTACCGTTCACCACCCCGGGACTATATGCTATTAAAAAATAAAAATATTTAACCACATCTGGCACTTTGTTGAGCTTTTCACAACCACTGAATCTGCTTTGGATAATTCTATTTTGTCCTAAATGGAGGACGAGGATTATGTGAGCGGATGTGTGAATTATTTATTATTAAGTACCCGGCGTGACATAACAGCTGATAATACTGTTGGTTCTTGCCCCCATCAATATGAAAATCTATGTCTGCACATCAAACAAATTCTTCAAACTAATCTCTTTTT
The DNA here is from genome assembly GCA_027917425.1 of Gastrophryne carolinensis. Lineage (NCBI taxonomy): Eukaryota > Metazoa > Chordata > Amphibia > Anura > Microhylidae > Gastrophryne > Gastrophryne carolinensis. Next base: position 487,295,131 of record CM051236.1, on the reverse strand, counting down.
CTCAGGCCAAAGCTGGAAGGATCTAAATGTAATTTTGGAATCTGTACTGAAGACTACTTTGTGCAGAGGAAATAAAACATTCATTCATTTCTAAGGCGGGTAACAAATACCATCCTTGTAATTCCACCTTCTGACTATAAATGTTTTCAGCATGAGTGACAATTTTCTTTTTCTTCGAAAATATTTATTCAACCTCTTTGTAGGGGTTACCAGTGTTGCGTATCCTGTTCTGTTGCTTGTCCTTGTATAGCGTGAGCTCTTTGTGTCTTTGTGCTTGTTACTGGTGTAATTGACTAGTAAAAGGATAATGCTAAAGGTAAGACACACAAATATATTGGAAATTCAAAATTGTGCTGATCTGCTAATGATCCCACGATAGCTTAAGGCTAGTAACATGTCTGTACCTAATCCATATCACTACCTGTTGAACTAATGCGTAGCCAATCTATACATTCCACATACCACCGTCCTGCCAAACCACCAGTTGTAACGTCTGGATACAGTGACAGTCATGTCACTATTGTCAGCAAAGTAGGAAATGTAAGTGTCGCCAGAGTTTTTTGGGGACTGTATCACCAAAAGTGGGACGTCTGGTCAGTTTACCAATACCTTTTACCTGAGGCCCAAAGTCCTACTCACAACCTATTCTTGGTCTCTGTGTGTACTCACAACAAACTCTGACACAAGAGGCTTACAGTTGAGTATAATGTAAATGGACGTAATAATGGAAGGTTGGGCAGAGTTTGAGCACTTACTTTGGGGAATAAGGTTTCCACTGCCTGAAATGGGTGGCCCCAGAACCTACTGCCCAGAGCCCAAGACTCGACCCAGCGGCCCAGAGTCTAAGAATCCCGGTTTTCTGTAGAACCCCCCACACGGAGGTTTAGGTTTGCTGCATGGGAGGTCACAGGTAATACCCGTAGTCAGGGCCTGGGCAGACAGGTGGTGGTTAATCAATCCAACTTCTGGCTCATGCTTCTTCCCCCTCCCTGCGCAGGTGGCATACAACCTCGAGACACAGCATTGCCGAAGCCCCGTCATCATTATCCACCAATACAGGAAAAGAGAGGAAGTGTGAGCAGGGAGTTGGATTAAAGGTAGCTGGAGCACCAGGCTCACTTGTATTTTCTTGTCCCATTTTTACTTAAACCCATTTCATGAAAAGCCCAAACCCTAAAAAAAAAATTGCCCAGCATCTAAAATAATATATTTTACATTTTTAGACACTTTTTATTATTTCCCCCACTGGGCTGCAAATCTGTTCAGGACTCGGGCACTGCCATCTTGGGTCAGAAGCATCACATACGGAGAGGGGAGGAGGGAAAAGTGCAGGGGACAGGGTTATAGCTGTGCTTTGCACAGACAGAGCAGAGCTGGGGTCATGAAAAGGACAGCAATCCCAGAAAGCAGAGCGGCACAGTCAGAAGGCACATGCTGTTTGCAGGCCGTCTGAGACTGCACGAGCCCCCATCTTGGAAGTTTAATGGCTCAGAAAATGCAGTAGATGCAGGTAGGATTTTTAACGTGGGAATCTACGTACATAATCTTTATGTACAGAGTGGGGGGAACATATAAAATATAAAACATATAAAATAGGCTCTTATTCAGGGTGAAGGTCCGTATTCTGACTCACCAGATGGCAGTAATGTGAATCCTGTAGACAGCTCCACGTTCCTTGTGTGTGTCTGTGATGGATGTTTTCTTTACTTCATAAGGCTTGGCAGATAACTTACTCAACCGCTCAAGGATCATGTGGATAAGTTTTAAAAGCTTTACTTCAGTACAGAATCTTGCAGCAAAACTTCTTGACAGGAATCTTGACAGGTACATTCAATACAGCAGGAAACTTGTGATGTAACCCATACAAAGTAGTAGGTAAAAAAACTGTAACTGCAGAAGGGAGCAGCCGGTGTACACTGCTTGGATGCCAATCTAGAAATGGCTGAGGAAGAGGGGAAGAAGAGAGGAGCTACTTGCATCACAGCAAGACTAAGGGAGCCAGGAAGAGACAAGGGGGATTAAAGACACACTGCTAGCCTATGCAAATATACTTTATACTAAACAGTTACCCTGGGTAATATAAAACACACATCGTGGGACATGACAGTCCAGTTTAATATAAAAAAAGCCATTTGATTTACTTTTGTATGGTTATAATTATTTTCACTGTATATTTTATGCACAGCTTGCTTATATAAAATGTGTGCGTCTTCTGGGCACTATAGTTTAACCTTCTAGAGCCTGTTGTATTGTATATTCAGTGGCTGTTTATCTATTTGTAGACAAGCTGATGATCTGTATAAGATTGCACTGTGCGTGTCTGTGCTTTAATCGTTGAGGCCCTTTTTGCTATCCATCTCACTGTATTGTGGTGGAAAAGCAGTAAAGTAATGCAGCGTGGTATACTTTTACACTGTGTTAGTTCTGACTTGCTGCTGGGCTCTTTGGGGCCAACACTGACAAAGAACAAATGGCAATTGGTGGTGGTGATGAGGAACTGGGGTCAAGCCAGTGGAGAAAATCAGGAGGCAATGGCAAGGAGCTGAAGACCAGTGGCGGCTGCAGAGACCAGCGGCACAATCAGAAAACCTAGGCAGCAGCTGCGAGAGACCAGAGTTGGCATTGAAGACCCAGATGTCAGCAGCAAAAGACCCAGTGGAGCAGGTGACAAAAGACTGCGGATGGCAACAGAGGTTGGTGGAAAGGACCAGGAAACCATTGGTAGCAATGGCTGAGAGAAGATAGGAGAGGAAGCGCTGGCGAGTCAGCAGAGGCAGTGAGATCCTGAGATGGTAGCAAGTCAGCGAAGGGAGTAGTGATGTTCTGGGAGGTAGCAGTGTAAAGTGCAATACATGTGCAAACGTTATTTCAACATTATTTTCTCTCTGGTTTTGCAGACAGGTGCCAGACAGGCAAGTAAACTCCAGGCCAGAGGGAGCGGAATGGCAGGCCCTACTACCAACCTACCAGGCCAGCTCTAGGTTTATGGGGGCCCTTGGGCAAGAGAGTCTTGGTGGGTCCCAAAGTAGTGAGTCACACGATGTAACCTTTCAGTTCCACTGCCACAAATGGGTCATTTTCTGCTGCTGATCGCCCTCCAGTCCTTATTACCTTCCCTATAGCCACCAATCATCATCTAGTCCTTGTTGTATTGGCACAGTGTGAGCCTGAAAGTGGGCCACTGAAGATGCCAGGGGCCTGGCAATTACCCAGGTTTGCCCTGTGCTGGCGCAGGCCCTGAACCTACCTGCCGTTCCATAGAAATCCAGGCCCAGTCAAAACCTTAACAAAATGCCTCAGTGCTCTGTAAGCAATGAAACAAAAGAGGCCAGTATCCTGGGAGAAATATACACTCCCTCCACTGTATAGCCAGCCGCATGCCTACACGTGTTTCAGTTGTTTGCATGGGATAGAGATAGATTATTTGCTGTGTTTGAAGTGGAATACTTTGGTTTCCTGGGAGAATTTGTTGGCCAGGTTCGGAAGGTGGCGATACTTCACCCACTGCCTGGCCACCCTTGTTTTTTATTCTTGGAGACCCTTTGTGAGTACAAAACTCAAAACAATTTAAAAAGAATCCTTGGGAGGCCCCTTGAAATAGTTTGTTAAGCACTGCCCACTCTGGGGGCGCCCAGCTAACCCAAATGTTTAAAGCAAAAAATGCACATACAGAAGACAGTGGTTAATTGCTGGGCTGGCAAATAACAAAAAACAGGCTAGTTAGCCAAAAAGACACTTGATTTATTATCACAGACCGTGGCACTAAGCACATATAGACATGACAAACTTAGCTTGTAACACCATTAAAAACGCAATTGCAATGTTAAAAAACAATTACAGAAAAAGGGGGCCCCCGCCAGGCCATCCTGGGCTCCACGCTCTCAACCACTTACAAACACCACACACTTCCAAAGCTGGCCAGCCTTAGTAATAGGGACAAATGTCCTCCGCAACCCGGGAATCCGCAAAATGCAGCCTATTCAATGATGCCCAATACTGGGATCGAGCTCGCCAGATGACATATAAGGAGATGTTGAAGATGTACTTAAATCATTCAAATACGCTCTAGTTTGGAGCGGCTCAGCACCGTGTGCATAAATGTAGGAAGTCCCAGCCTCATGAGCGTACAGCCAGAGCGCGGCTAAATATACAGCAATAAGAGCTCAGCGGCCCGCCAGCATGGCGTGCGCTACCTCCGTAATGGATACTCTCACCACCTTCAATATGCAAAGAAGTTCCTCCTTGTCAGCTTAAAGTGCATGTAGCGCTGTTCCCGTAGCAAACTCAAAACGCGGCCATGGCGTGTGGGCGTGTGTCGGAAAAGGCGTGGTCAGGGGCCCGAACCTACGACCGTTTCGCTCCTCCTCTGGAGCTTCGTCAGGGTGGGCGAAGTGAGTCCATTCACCATTCCACCAGATAAAGCCATTATACTACCCATAGTGCCACCAGAGGTTTCTGTATCATGTGAATTACTTGACGTGAGCTCACTGCAAAGCGTATTTTCCTTTACTTACTATTACAAATACCCAGGAGTGTATTCTGGGATGCAGGAGCAGCGTGACCGGGGAGCGTCCAGTCAGGAGGGCCTCAGAGGGAGATAAGGGCTCAGGGTAATTTTGGGAGAGGAAGGAAGATGGGGAAGCCAGGGGGAGGAAATTACAACAGTTAGGAGGAAATGGAAGGCAGTATCAGAGGGCCAGGAGGCCTTGTAACTCCCTTTTTCTTTCTCCTCCCATGGAACATGACAGCAGGAAGTCCCACCTTTCCTTCCCTTATGTTTTATTGTTTCTACTGTACCTTTAGGGTATAGAGCATTATTTTTGTGGATGGGAGTGTATAAATATATTAGGCTTTGTGTATCAGCACGGTTAAATACAGTTTATATATATATAAAAAAAATAAAACATGAGCAAAAACTGCTCTATCAGGTTCTTGTGTTTTGACTTTAAAGCATGAGGATGGACCAATGGAATTGTGCTATAGCCCATGGAAAGGAAACGTTTCACAGTAATGGATTCAATAAATCGCAAGCTACCATGTGGAGAGACCCATGTTAGGCTTAATATAGGGGGCTAAATCCTACTCAAAGGTAAGCACCTCTTTTCCAATAAAATTCCAGCAAATTCAACTGTATATAAAGCTGAAGAAAAGAAAAATGGCTTCAATAATGATCCTAAACACACCTCAAAATCCACAACAGAGGGCACAAGCTAAAGGTTTTACTATGGTCTTCACAGTCCCCTGATATGAAGAACATTGAAAAGCTGTGGATAGACTTCACTAAGAGCAGAGCATCCAAGACGAGCAAGGAATTTCACAGAACTCGAAGAATGGATGGAAATCTCTCAAACAAAATTGAAAAACTCAATAACCATGCAGGGTGCCCAAGGTTTTGTTTTGGTCCATTGTCCTTTTATTTTAAAATGCAAAGGATAAACATAATAAAAAAATGTCATAAATATAGGTATACAAAACCTTAAAAAAGGTCTAAAGAACACCGCGCACATGCAATAAAATATTTTTTCTCCAAAGAACTCAACATGCATAAATGTCCCAAGCTTAATAATACAACAATAATAAAAACACAAAGCTTTCTCAAAGAGTCTTTCAGCTTTAAGCGTAGGGCATCAAAATGATAGCATCCCGATGTGCATGTATCAGAATTGTTGGTGCAGTCCCACCACCAGATAGCTCAAACTCTTACCGGACACTCACAGGCTTGGTGATTTATTCCCAAATTTCATATCCAGTAGTTGTATCTTTAAGGCTCAGCAAGCAGTGGGTAAATGCCCAACATACTTCAATACTTCAATACTTCAATACTTTATTGAACCGCCAAGTAAGTACAGTGTACAGACAAGGAATGCTTTTTTGGTAAGGAGAAACTCCATGAGAGCTATAACAATTACATAAAAACAAAGTAAAAAGGAATAATGATACAGTTCAGGTATCTGAATTGACTAGTGTCAGTGATGCAGGACAGGATTTAATAAAGTGGCTTTCATGCTTTGAGATTATTCATCGCCATGACTGCGAGTGGAAAGAAACTGTTCCTGTGTCTAGAGGTTTTGGTAGCATGAGCCATGAATCTACGGCCTGATGGTAGTAGTCTGAAGAAGTGATGACCCGGATGCGTCACATCGCCATAGATCTTCTTTGCCCTTGAGGAGATTCTACACATGTGTTGATCATCCAAGGAAGGTAGGGGGGATCCAATCAGCCTCTCCGCGATCTTGGTAATTCTTTTCAGCCTTTGCTTGTCTTTTGTTGACACCCCACTGTACCACACTGTGCAGGAGCTGGTTAGGATTGAGCCAATGGCACCGTTGTAGAATGCCTTCAAGATCTTTTTGGACAATCCGAATTTTATCAGCTGCCTGAGGAAGAATAACCTCTGTTGGGCCTTCTTTAGGATGGCAGACGCTTGCAAGCTCCACTTCAGGTCCTGCGTGATGTGGGTACCAAGAAATTTGGCACTAGTGACAATCTTGACGGCCTCCTCACCAATCATAATGGGGTGGTGTGATTGGTGGGATCGCCTAAAGTCAATTATAAGTTCAACTGTTTTTTGTGTGTTCAGAATGAGATTGTTAGCTTTGCTCCAACAGTCAAGAGCATCAACTTGGGCCCTATAGCTGTACTCATCATTGTCACTGATGAGGCCGACTAAGGTGGTGTCGTCAGCATATTTGATGATCTTTACCGATGGATCCGAGGAGATGAAGTCGTTAGTGTAGAGTGAGAAGAGTAGCGGAGACAAGACGCAACCTTGTGGTGCACCCATGTTTGTAATCCTGGATGACGAAATGAAGGGTCCTAGTTTGACTTTTTGGGACCTGCCTGTCAGAAAACTGAAAACCCAGTTTGATATGTTTAGAGGGATGCCCAAGGATAGCAGCTTCTCTTGGAGAATTAGTGGGTCAATGGTGTTGAATGCCGAAGAGAAGTCCACGAATAGCAGCCTAGCATAGGACTTGGGACGATCAACGTGATCCAACGTGTACTTGATCGCCAGATTGACCGCATCCTCAGCTGATCTGTTTGCTCTGTAAGCGAACTGTAGTGGATCCCAAGAAGAACCTGTGGCCTCCTTAAGGAAAGACATGATAAGCTGTTCGAATACCTTCATGACCACAGGGGTAAGAGCAATTGGTCTGTAGTCATTCAGGTCCGAGGCGGATGAGGATTTTGGTACCGGAATGATAAGAGAGCTCTTCAGGCAGCTAGGGACAATACCAGCCTCTAGCAACCTTCTGAATATGTCAGTAAGGACTGGGGCAATCTGCTCTGCGCAAACCTTAAGGCATGTTGTGGAGATGCCATCAGGACCTGATGCCTTCCTGGGGTTGAGGGACATCAGAAGTTTCCTGATGTCTGATACTCCAAAGTCAAGCTTGGACGGACACTTAGGGCGAGGTGTGCTACCAACACATGGAAGGGGATTGGTAGGGAGAGTGCCACTAGTGGCTGGTTCGAATCGACAGTAGAAGTTGTTCAGTTCCTCAGCGAGCTCTTTGTTTGGAGTAATGGAAGCAGAGGAGCCCTTGAAGTTGGTGATGTGTCTTAAGCCATTCCAAAGTGCCTTGGGATTAGCAGAAGAGAATTTCTCCTCCAACCTAGATGAGTATAACCTTTTGGCAGCTTTTATCTCTTTCGAGAGCTTGTTCCGGAGTCTTCTGTATTCTGGAAGATTTCCATTTTTGTGGGCTTCCTCCTTTTTAGCTCTAAGGGCCTTGATCGACCTTTTAAACCAAGGTTTGTTGTTCTCTTGCTTTCTGTAGGTTCTTTAAATTCTTTATTCTTTATTCCTTTAAATGCTCAGAAGCCATTCACAGTGGGGGTATATTTAAAACCCCATAAGGGAATAAGCCTAAGCCTTCTGCTACGAGATCCCTCAGTGAGAACAGTAGGAACCCCTAGAATCTGATCATTCAGCCGATGGCACCATCTATCTTCTATCTACAGCCAATAAACAACGTCGAAAAGTTTTGCGATTTCTTCAGATGATCGATCTGGGCAAATGTGACATATGAAATTCCTCAATAGCATCAGGAAAATGGCAGCACTTCGGGTCGTTCGCCTCAGCTTCTCTCATCTCTCGGGCCACTCTCTCCTCCACCTCCCAGCATGCACAATACAAAATGTATACAATACAAAAATCTTTCATTTTAAGCCTTTTGTAGATCATTCTTTCACTGTTCATTTTTCATTTCCTGGGGCTAATAATCTCAGAGAAACATATGACTGGCCTTGAAAATAACAAAAAAATCATATGACTTTTAATAAAGAATTGTGTTGCCTGTTTATCTCATACAATGAGGTTAAAAATAAACTAGGACCCTAATCCACCCCAACTAGAAAGAATTTCCCTGCCGAGGTCTCCCGAGCAAATGAAAGAAAGTCATGGTGTGAGAAGGCTCTGCTCAGTATCATTATCTGTGTCAATGACAATGTTGGCAAACACTCCAAAAATCTCACCTTAAAGGGGTCAGTTCATATTTAAACCGGACCAACACATTTTACGTAACATGGGTGTTGATCACTGCTATTATTAGCGTGGGGGGCATCCAGTTTGCCATGCCCCCACACATTAACTCCTTGGAAGGCAGGATATTGAAAGAACCCTGGGTTTGGCTGATGCCCGACTGGTGGCTGGCATTATCTTTTTGTCTGCAGTTCCATCAGCCACCAGCAGGTGTCAGCAGAGCCCTGGCTGCTCTCTCTCCCCATCTTCTGCTGCACCTGGTGTGAGGGCTATTTAAACTGGACCTTCAGCGTGATTTAATGAAAAGCCCAAACTCTTAAAAAAACGGTTCCCCAGCATCTAAAATTAATATATTTTACGTTTTTAGTCACTAACTTATTATTCTTTCCCCCACTGGGCTGTAACTCTGTTCACTCAGAAGCATCACACTTACTGAGGAGAGGAGAATGGGATAAGGTACAGGGGGGTGGGTTATAACTGTGCTTTGCTCAGACAGAGCAGAGCTGGGGTCAGGTAATGGTCAGCAGTCCCAGAATGCAGAGCAGCACAGTCAGGAGACACTTCCTGTTTGCAGGCTGCCTGATAAGATGGCGGCTTCCATAAGCCGCCATCTTGGATGTTTAAAGGCTCATAACATGCAGTAGATGCAGGTAGGATGATTTTTAATGTGGACAATCTGTATGTACAGGGTGTGGGAAACATATAAGATAGACTCTTTGTTCAGAGTGAAGGTCCGCTTTAAGTGGATCTGCCCTCCACCTGCTGCAGCAGAATTTTATTTTGTTTTGCTTGTGCTTTGTTTCTGGTGCTCTGAATCTGAACCTGAGTCTGTATCTGAACCTGTACCTGTACCTACTGGAGTCTGGAGACTGCTGGCATCTATCCTAGGCCCTTGGGTAAGTGCGCCAGCACCTTAGGGTTTCTGTTGTTTTTGTAATTAGCTATTTTGTTAGTTAGATACAAAGCTTAAAAAGAACCCGCACAGCTGAATATACTATACTACAGGTGCTGGCTAGGTGAGAGGGACCCTTGTAAAGGGCCCGTAATCATAAGAAATGACCAGGGCGGTCTGCCAGTGTCAGACCACTGTTTACTCACCAAATATTAAGCCGCACTCAAAATAATATATTAGTACTTACATTTTATTGTACCATAAGATTATAGACACATAACATACAATGACATCAACATGATTAAAATATTTACACAAACCAATAAACAGGTGCTACAGGGGACCCAAATGGACTATTTCATCATATATAAATTTTACTTTGAAAATGGAAAATATTCCTCCAAAGTATGCCAGATATATACAATCTACTGTTTGAAAAGTGCATAGTGCATGTGTGCATATATCAATTAGGATACATGCAATATAAAGCGCGACCCCACCACTAGTGGGTAAAAGATAGAGTGCTAACAAAAGAATAAGATGAAGAGATAGATAGATAGAGCCCCAGGCAATACTGGGGTTTAAAGTGCAAGTGCAAAGGGTGACCAACAGTGTAATAACAGTACGATTGGTATATCACGGCATAAGCAAATAAATTGGTTTCTCCTATAGATAAGAATGAATGGATACTATCACCGGTAATAGAGTCCAGGTCCTCCTGTATGCGCCCGTTCACCAACACCGACGCGTTGCGTGAGCAATCACTTCCTCAGGGTGTTGTTCTGTATTTTGTTAGTTAGCCTTGTTTTTTGTCCCTTATTTTTACATCTGAAGCAAAGATCTTTTTGTTTCCCTTTCCTTTAATAAAACCCTTGTTAGAACATTTTCTTTGTTGTGTCTTTGCTCTGGGCAAAACAATCTGCTCCCCTGATTTATATTGGAGAATTCTCTGGCATGACAGATATTTTTTGTGTTCTCCACTCTCCCCTGTGATTGGCCATCTGTGGTCACCTGGTCCATGCAACCAGTTGCAGGGCTGCATTACGCTGGGGGAATGATGACAAGAGTAAGGATATATTAGCTTCTAGGGGCTCCTCAACCAGTCCTAGCATAACTGAGCACTTACTGTGGCATTACAATATAACCTGATGACATGGATCAGTATATAACCAGGCAGATGGAAGAGGAAATAATTGACATTGCACGGTATGACTTTCCTGGAACAGGGTGCTCAAAAGTAAAAATGCCCCCACATAATAGCAATCAGTTAAGCAGGGCCAACTAAGGCCCACTGCTAGGTTGAGTCACAGGACTCCTGGTTTTTGGCATTCTTCGAAACCTTACCTGATGTGAAAACTATGGCCAGTACTCCCACCTCTCCCACTTCTCCCTGGTCATACCTCAAAAGTAGCATCTGCTCTTTCTAACCATTAGGGAGGCTACGGGGAGGCCGATTCATTAACAGCGGCAGGTAGCGACAGTTGAGCGACTGTAGTGCCATTTTCAGAGCGCCCGCTAGTAGTCGCTGTGCTTGGCCGTTGTTTGGTAGTTGATAGCGACTCAGTCGGTTTGCCGTAATGTTGAATATTGGGTGAGGAGTCGCTATTTGACAGGCTCGGCGCTGTATGGGAGCACATGATAGCGACTGACCCTAGTGACCGGCTCCCACCATATTCATTAAAAAATCACGCTCAAAAAAATCTTGCGCTCTAAAATGCATGTTTAAACCCCAGAGCGCTGGCGGCGATGGGTTAAAAGTAGTTTTTTAACCCCCAAACCACCATATTTTTGGAAACCAAAAAAAAAAAGTTTTTAAAATAATTTAGTAATATGAATACATTAATATCAGACCTGTAATATCAATTCTGTACAATTTTTTTTTTTTTCCCTTTTTTTTCCCCTTAAAAAAATTATCTAAAATGGCAGAAGTGGTCACACAATTTTTCACATTTAAAAAAAAAAAAATTAATAACAATTATTAATATTTAAAGATTGTTCCATTGAAATGCATTGGGGCGCGCCAGGTAGCGAGAGGTCAGACCTGTTCAAGTTCGGACGCTGGCGCTGTGGGCTGAGGCTGGAATAATGATGAATGAGTCGCTATATGGCGCTATCTCACTCACTAAGCAGGATTGGCTTGATAAATGTGTGATTGTGGTGGGGAGCCGGCGTTCTCGTGGCGGGGCCCGTCATTACCGGCCGCTCACCAGTCGCTACCTGTCGCTATTCCTTCATAAATAAGGGCCTATGTCTATGAAGTATATTTGGATCACCTACAGATCAGCCTCTGCTGTTTGTAGAAGGCAACTTCTGGGGAGCCCTCTGTACCTCCAGCTGTGAAAATTGATATGCTAGAGAGCAAGGAAACTGTAAGTAAATCAAACATTACCCTAAAAATATACAGGTTAGACCAAATTTTTTCAGGGTGTACTTCTAGAGATGTACATGTTTCCTTGAATCTAAGTACTTTTTAGCATAGGAGACCCCCTGTGGACTCCTCAGCCTTTTCCTAAGGAGACTTAAAACCTTTCAGTTAGAGCAAGAAAGAACCCTGGAAAAAAAAATTTGCCTGTTGTTAAGGACCTTCTGAATGTGTCTTAAGGTCTGTCTAGAAACAGGGTGCCAAATGCAACGTTTAACAAACAAACACAAAAGGCTGAAGGTCTAATTTTTTGTTACCTTGACAGATGACAAACAAATACTAAATACAGTATTTTGTCAAGTTTGGTCAAATTATTCTGAGACCAAATAGAGTCATATTATTATTATTGTTAATTTATAAAGCACCATCATCTTCCATGGCGTTGTACAATTTGGAATTACAAACAGGGAAAAACAATACATGATCATTATGAGCCAGATGTAACAGAAATACACAGTGATACTGAAATACACTAGGAAAGAGGGCTTTGTCCTCACGGGCTTACAATATATACAATTTATTAAGGCCACATGATAGGCTTGTCTGAATAGGTTTTGAGAAAGAGGATGGGAAGGTTTGCCACCAGTTCTCAGCGGACCCCCAAGGAAAGAGTTGGGACACCGAGAGTCACCCCCTGGACAGGTGGTTTATATTTGAGCAACTTTCATTACTGTTGTTGATTTGGGTACTCCTAAATCCCAATTCCATTCATGTCTATGGGAGGGATTTGGCCACGTTTGACCTGATCTAGGCATCCTATTGGATGCCTGTCCACAGATTGAAGGACCTTCTGGCATGACCACCTGCTTCTATTCTATTGCCTCAATTATGGCACAAATATTGTCACAGTTTCAGCTTCCCTACGTGCTGGTTAATTACCTTCTCTGTGTGCTCTGGCTGTCACTATGGCTGCATATACCCGGCATACCTTAAGGCGTGCTCTCTCCAATGCTCCTGATTGGCTGATAGCCACATAAAAGCAGGCCTCTCCCAGCATGCATTACCTGTTATAGCTGTTTGCTGGGTGTTAAAGTACTACTGTTAGCTGAAATCAGATTACCTGTTGCTGACTTTTGCTTTGTCTGACCCTCCTGATAGCTGCCTGGAACGACACCTGCCTGACCTCGAGCTTGTCTACCCATCTGTATCGCGAACCCTCTGACAACCCAGCTTGACCCTCGACCATTCTCCTGCATATCCCCTTGGAACCTCGAATCGGAAGGACGGTCATTCCCGTTTATGATCCCAGCTAGCATGACTTCTGCCCAGCCTCATCCCTGGTTCATCTATCTTCACCCTGTAAGACAGCATCCTTGGTGCAATCTAAGTCCTGGGGCAACAGTGGCTGGTGAGGCGTATTCAGCGTCCCGGCGAATGGGGGCTGGTCTATAGGCAGAAGCAGCAGTAGAGATTGGGGGTTGCGGACTCACCTGCAGACGTGTGTTCCATGGGCCCTGACAAATATATCCTAATATATCCCTAAAAAGTTTGCTCCACATCTTTACAGGCATCAGACATTTCCAAGCCTACATTTACTACTTACGCTTGTTATTGTGGATGTAGATTAAGGAAAAAAAATCTACTCGAAGTTTAATCAGCATCAGCTGTGTTTCTTAGTTGGACCAGTTAATGAAACTGAACAGATGGCAGGGAATTAAATGCCATACTGGCGGGTCAGGCTCCATCAGCCAGACTTGTGTTTGAATGTAGAAATAAGACCCCTGCAAAAGGGTGATAAAGTATGTGTCGCTCGCCTAGAGGAAAATTACATTCAAAATCTTTTACTTACGTTGTTCCAGGTGCACCTCAAGAGTAATAAGTCTTTAAGTCTAAAGGAGAAACACACAATAGTTCAGGACCGTAAATCCTCCACAGGTGAATGGAGACAGCTATAAACACCCAGACACACAAATACAATGGTTAGGTGTGAGGCTATAATTTGCCACAGACACTATTTATTAGAAAAATATATTGGCACAAGATTGAAAATCACACAAATACTCTGGATAAAGTTAAAAGGCAATTGCCAGAATTAAAAATGGATTACCATACACATATGCTGGCCAGCATTCAAAACGGGGACTAAAGTGCAATGTCCTCCACTGTGTGCGTTTACAGCCCGTTCCCGGCTGGACTTGTAAATATGAGGCTGCGTCTTTAAGAAATGCTATGCGCGGAGAAGCACAGCCAACAGGTGAACACTTATATGGCGGGAGCCGTGGGATGCCAATGCCGGGGCTCAGATGGTAGATAGGCCCACAGCCTACCGTGCAGCCACCCCCTACACCACCTCAGAATACCTTATCAACGCTGCTGTCACTTTCACAAGGCCGTCGACTATAAAGCTATCGCTCCTCCGTACAGGGTGTCCTTGTCAGGCCGCTGTATTTGTCCACATGTGTAAGCGAGGGAGCTACACCGGAGGGGGTGTGGTTGGGTGACCAATCACCAAGGCACATTTCGCTCCGTCGACCGGAGCTTCGTCAGGGAATGGAGACAGCCACAACATGTTTATTGCTGCGATGGATCAGTTTAATCTGTAACGTATGAGGGTTACTGATCTCTACAGCCCACCTGTAGCCAATTGTCATATTCATATAGTTTGTATGTGGGTGTGTCTATCAATGTTATATTCTTCCTTTTGTCTCTGGCTGCTCTAGAAAGCCTCACATTCTGTTTGATCACTGCTGTTGTAAGCCTGATTACCCCAAGTAGTAAGCCTTGGTGATTCCTTAACTAAAATTATACTCAGATTCAATATATTACTAAAAGAAGCGATTGGCATCCCTGCAAATCCTTTCCTCCATCCGGTTGGATTTACTTGGATGTGTGCTATGACTGATTTTGTTTTTGGCAATGTTTTGGGGCAGTTATGGCCTAGAGGTTGGAAAAATAGGCTTTTGACCGGAAGGCAACAGGTTCGATTCCCAACCATGGGACATGACTGAGGTGCCCTTGAGCAAGCCCCCGTGACCCCCAATTGCTCCCCGGGGCACTGAGTTTAGGGCAGCCCACCACTCCAGGCATGTGTGCACTTAACTGCCCCTTAGTTTGTAATTCACATGTGCAGGGGCGGACTGGCCACAGTGAGACCTGGGACAATGCCCGGTGGGCTGCACTACTTTGGGGCCAGTTGGGTTGCTGCTTTTACACCCACATTCAATTCCTGCCCCTTAGTCTCCCTCTCAGCCCCCTGTACCAAGCCCCACTGTACCCACAACCCCAGCCCCCAATGCTATAGCCCAGCATCATGGTTGGGGGGGCCTCACCAAGGATGTCTTGGGTCGGACAGTGGCTGGTAAAATCCAGGGCTAATTTTTGGCCCCAGTCCGCCACTGAACATGTGTATAGTCACTAACATGGTGTTTATTTATTATGTTTATTTACTGGTGTGTTCACTGAGTTCTGTTGTTCACAGTGCACAGATGGGTCAATGCAGAAAAAAGAATTCCATGTGTGCGTTGGCACACAGTGGCCACTATTGCACTATAATAATTATAATAATAATAACTTGTTATGACACAATGCTGGCAGCCTTCCCCAGCACTCTGCTAATTGTTTTAGATGCCATGTTTGCAGCAATGCCTATGAACACTCAAACTATAATGTCCCCTGCAACTTAATATTAATACCTGTGTCACCCACCTCTATAGAGAAGTTAATCAGGGCCTCACTTTGTGCATCAGAAATTAGCACTGCACTGCTTCTAGTGGTCACCTACATTCACTGCAGGCAAGGCAAGCTAAGCCTCCATCTACCTAACATTTAGTATTAGTGGTGCAAGCGGTCACAACTTTGGGCTGCACAGGCCACATGTAGACCCTGGGCCTCAGATTGTGCATCCCTGCTCTATATAGTCCAGATTAAGCTAGAAAGTCTGAGAGCTTGATGAAACCATGGGACACGGCTGACAGGACTCTACAGCATGTTAGTAGAATAGTAAGCTCATGAAAAGCTAAGATGCCCATTTCATTGCGAAAGGGTTCATTTGAATGTTTCCATGTAGTATGAAAATCACCGCAGGATATGTACACACTATTTAAATTAGCAGAACAGAAAAACAGGGAAGAAGAAAGGTAATATAAGCCTGGACACTAATTTGTAGTCCTTTAATGCAATTCTATATTCATAAGGACTTTGGGATTGCTGAATAGGGTCCATAGGGATGACTACAATTTGGGATACGCATAAATAAATACTGTTAAAATAAATAATAAGCTCAAAAACTGGCTAAATCTCACCTACTTCCTTTCCCCCCGTAAAGCAGCTATGTTGTCATACTGGTCTCCACCACAGCAGGAAAAGTGAATTCCAGGAGTGCCTTGAAGACCCCACAAGCCCCCTCTATCACTCGGGCCCAGGGGCAAAATGGCTCTGCATAGGCAGTATGACTGTGGGAAAGCTCCACCTGGAGTTTCTGGTTGTGGGTTTGTGGAGAAGAAAGGGCTAAGAGGGGTCTTGGCGATGAGGGGTGTAGAGCAAAGAGGGTAAGTGACAACACTGGGAGGCATGTGCTCTGCCAGGAGATCACTTGTAATTGGGTGAAAAGCCCCCTATTCAAAAGCCATACACAATCAAACTCCCCCCTTATTATTATTTACAAAAACTCCAGGTGCTGCTAGACATGGAGGGGTGCCCTGAAAGGATGGCTCTGGTCATGGGCAGGGAAAAACACCTGGGGGTAAGCAGCTTCAGTAAAATGTTTTTGAGTGTTGAGTAAACCCATACCGCAAAGTTTGAGTTCATATCGAACTTTGCGCGTTCGTGCCCCCGAACCCAAACTGGGAAATCAGCCAAAAGTCTGTGTGAGGGTTCTGCATTTGGCCCGAACACTGAAAAGCTGGTTGATAGGCCACTTTTTTGATAATTTTTGGGGCATTTTTCATTAGATATAATTTTTATCTAATGAAAAATAGCCTGACTTTTTATTTTTTAATTGTATCTTTTTTAGTTTTAGGTGTTTTACTAAATGTTTTTTTTAAGAATTCATTTTAACACTGAAACTGCCTGTGGGTTTATTTTTTTTATATTCTTTGGTAATTTTTTTGGCATTTTTCATTAGATACAATTTTTACTGAAAAATGCTTGTCCGTGGCGACTGGAGTGAGGGCTGGGGGAGCTGGCTTTTATGCTTGGAGGTGAGGCCTCCATGGAAACTTCCTGATGTCATTGCTCATGTCACAGAAGGGGAGTGGCCTAGAGGGTATTTTTCCATGCCACCCCTCTAGGACCCTCCCCATTTGTGAATTCATAAGTGACATCAGGGAGATTTCAGAGCTCATCATGGAGTCCCTGGCCAGGAACCGGAATGAACAGAAGGGGAACCTGTGTTCCTCCCCTTACTAAATGCTGCCAGAGCGTACATTAGATGCCCTGGTGGCATAAATTTAAAGGAGAATGCACGTAAGCACGGAGGGGGGAGGTAAGTATAAGTTAATTAAGAAGAATAAAGTGTGTGCTTTTACACTCCAAATGAACTGGTAAAGGCTCCTATTGACCCCTATACCAGTTCATACTCCATTACCTGCACCGCCAATGGCTAGGGTGGTGCAGATAAGCCTAGAAGCCCACATCATGCGCCTGTGCGGGGCACCAGACCTGTGCTATAGAACATATTGTATGGGCTTGTAATGTTCAGGGCCAGGGGCTGGCCAGGCAAACTTTTTTTGTTAAAAACAAAATTGCCAAAAAATATGCAAAAATAAATTCACAAGCAGTTTCAGTGTTAAATGGATGCCTTTAAAAGCGCCATTTAGAAAAAAAATACAATTAAAAAAGAAAAAAGTCAGGCTGTTTTTCATTAGATAAAAATTATATCCAAAGAAAAATGTTAAAAAAATTACAAAAAAATATAAAAAAATAAAGCTGCAATGGGAAAGAATTAAACGCCGAAACAACTCTTAATTTTTTATCTGTCTATTTATTTATTTTTTGTTTTCTGTGATTATTCAGAGCACTTTCTCTACTCCATTTTGTGCAGGGGAATCTCTCTGGTGGTTACTCCTTGATTTGACATCTGACACCTGTAAAAATGTACCGGTATATTTAATTTTTTTTAAATTATTTTTTGTATTTCTTAATTTTTTTTGTTTTCTTATTATTATTTTTAGTACTTCCCCTACCCCATTTTGTGCAGGACAATCACCCTGGTGCCCCCTATTTGCAGCCCTCGAGCCGAGTTATTCTCAACCTTTGCAAGCCAGGTATCCCCTGGCGTCAAGAGGGGATACATTATAAATAGTACCAAAATAAGTAGGTCACGAGCCTTGTGGAGCATTTAAAGCAAGAAGGGATTAGGTTTCACTTGCAAAACCATATACCAGACTAGTCAGATACCACCTAAAGATTTGCCCCAGAACAGAACACTGCGTATCCCCAGTAGCCTTTGTTACCCACCTATTTTACAAATTGTTTTGGGCCCCCATTTAGGGGTTCAGGTTTGGGGTCCCTAACCAAACTTTTGTGGCAAGTTCAGCCAAAATTGTTGAACCCGAACTTCTCTCATCCCTAATGTTTTTGTATTTGGTAGAATACTTTTAACTTTTTGTGAACTGGAAAGGGGGAGATATAGTGTCAGGCCAGTGGCCATCCCCTGGGCCTCCAAGGCCTGGTATACCAGCCCTATGCCTGGTGTGCCACCCTGGTGAAAAAAGTATAAAAGTATAAAATAAAAATGGGCAAACAATATGACCTGAACATGGATACATTTTGGCTCCGGCTGCACTGAACCGAATAGGCAAGCTTCAGGATGAATTTATTAGTCCACTGAGTTTTTGAAATTGTATATTTTTGTGTACCAAAATTATGTCCTCAAAGTGCTGAGTTGATCTGGTATTTTATATATTTTTCTTATGTTAGAAAATGTGTGTTTTATGGAAGACCACTTGCAATCTTTTGCTGTTAGCATCAATATCCACAAGAAGAGAGAAGTTAGCCCTGTAAACACAAAACTCTGCTGAAGGACATGTATAAGGATGAGTGAACTCCCTCATCTCAGCAGAGGCCACACATTCTGTGTGTACAGGGCTCCCTTTACCCTTCTTGTAGATCTTGCTGTACAGTCTTGGTGTACTTTGCTAATAGAAACTTATGGTAGGTAGAGAAAACTGCTCCCATTAAACACACATTTTCTAACATAGGAAAAAATATTTAAAGAATCTAGATCAGCTCAGCATCTTGAGGACATCCTTTTGGCACAAAAATAGACACTTTCCATTGAAATCGGTCTTTCCAGGGGTCCTGGGGGTGGGAGGCAAGGCGCCCAGCCTTTAATAACTCTCCTGGCTATTTTACTACTTTCTTACTTTGTCCTCTTTACTACATCTCATCCTTTAACCTCTTTCTATTCACCACAATATTCTACTTTTTCACCCCTTCTTCATGTTATTGTCAAACTGTTAAATTAGCTCTATGTTCTGGTATTATGAAAAGAGATAAGGAAAGTGGGTGCAAGAGCTAGAAATAATCCGTAGCATGGAAGAGTTGGGTTGGATGATCTATCGTGACGCGCATCTCCCGGTCTTGCTCCAGCCCGACGGGCGGTCAGGGATTCACTCAGGGAATCTTGGTTAGTGATGCTCTATGTCAGGGCTGAAGGTTTCTCAGCCGCCTGGGTCGGTTCTACACAGGCCCAATTGGGTGCAGCAATCCGCTACCCCGTTCCCTCTATGTTCCCCCCCACTTCCCTATCCCCTGTTCATCTAAACCAGGTAAAAGGCCTAGTACCCCCTGTACATTGGTTACCTCCCTGTGTTAAGGAGTAAATCTCTCCCAACCATAATTAGCTAAAGCCTGGCCCGTTACTGCGGCCTACACGTCCACAAGCAGGCCGGGGGCTTAGATGTGGTTAAATCGGTCCAAGCAGCTCTTTCGTGAGGACCTGATAAAGTGACAGTTCCCCCCAGGACAATCACCAAACTTCCCCTCCTTCAAAGTAACGCGTTTTCATATGTGTAGGCATACTAAGAACGTCAAAGGTATGGGAGAACAGGATCAGCATCATTTATCTGTATAATTATATCTGTATGGTTATGGCAATATTACTCCCTCCCTTGTTTCTCCCTTTGTATATTTTATTTTTGTCTTTTTGCCTATAATTGTATGTCTATTCCCCTTGTTACTTTTATTGAAAACCAGTAACGTTTGATTACACAGAGATAAGGTAGCTCAATTTATCTGTCTCTTACAATGCAACTTGAATGAATACCTTAATAGTTTACTTACACATGCCTGGGATAAGCACACATCTATCCTAAGATAAAGAGAACATACAGTATACACATAAGGGCAGACTAGATGGACCATATGGTCTCCTTCTGCCGTCAACCTTCTATGTTTCTAGATGATAGCTTTTTTGAGCAATACCAAATTTTACCACTGAGGCATGCGTTGTATGTGTCTTCCACTCAATTTGTGTATATTTTGGTCTGTAACGTAATCATTTGTGATTTGTCAAGCTGTACCATTACAAAACTAACTAATAAAATATTTGTAAAAGAAAGTGGACTTCCCATTTAAAGCGGACCAACGGTCAAAAATTTATTAAATCAGACCAACACAACAAACAGTGTTCATTTGCATCCCTCACCAGGGCAATTTAGATTGCTGCACATAAAAAATAATTTACCTTTTTCTAACGTCTACTAGGATAAATTTTAAAAACAAGATGGACGCTCATGGGTCTGCAGGCCACCTGCAATCAGGAAGTCATGCTGGGCTTCCTGTTACTGTGCATTACAGTTATGTCAGTTGGGGGAGTGAGCTCCAAAATGGCTGCAACCTTTGGTTTGGTTTAACTATGACCTCAATCTGAAACTCATTATATACTGCATATACAGCATTATTTCTGTTGGTTACTATCAGACCTTTGTGTTTCTGCTCATTACTAGTGTTGGGTGAATCTGAACCACAATGCTTGGGTTCGTACTGAACTTTGCAAGTTCGGGTTCCCAAACCCAAACACGGACATCAGCCAGAAGTTCAGCATTTGGCTCGAACATGTAAAAGCTGGTTGATGTCAGCCCATCAACCCAGCTTACCTATGCAGATTGTGCTTCAGGAAGCAGCTGTAACTCAACTGAGCCCCGTGATCTGGTCCCTGGTCAGCATTCGGCGCTCCGCTCATCAAATAAGCTAGTGGCGAGGCTCCAGAAAGATGGCCGCTGCTCCCATAAGTGAGGACACTAGCAGCTGGCAATAGTGCTGGCGCTAGGAATGTCCTCATTCATGGGAGCAGCAGCCATCTTTCTGTGACCCCAGCTGTAGCCCATTTGACAGCCGGAACGCCGACTGCTGACCAGGGACTGGGCTCAGGTAAGTTACACTCTGCCCCCCCCCCCCCCCCCAACACCTGCCATCACATTTTTTTCTTACAGCCCTGATTCTGCCTCTTCGACCCCTTGACAGACGCCAGGTGGGGAGGAATAAATAAAAGACAAAGGCAAAACAGAAAAACATAGTGAAAGGAAAGTAGAAAAGCGGTGCAGTCCCATTATTAGCAGCATGCTGCATACATTAAGTGGGACCACAGTATTAGTTGCAGAAAAAAAAACAGACAGGTGAAAACATTTTGACCAGGAGCTGTAGCATGTTCTTCACTGGGAGTAAGCAATGCTGAGTTATAGAACACATGGATCTAGGATGCCATTGTTTTTGCCAATAGCACCGTATGATTATTAGCTAGTCAGCTGCCTCCTGTGTTATCTTCCTCTGAATTGCAGTTATGGAGTCATGATGGGCACCACTCTCCTCACACAAAGATTGGTGGTAATAGAGGTGCTCCGGGTGGCTATAGAAATCATACAAAAAGACTTGCTCAACAAAGAAAAGCAATGTTCTTTCCTCAGGCGCTGACTTTTTTAATGTATTTTAAAAGAACATTGAAGCTATCATGGCTTGATCGGCCCTTTTCAGCTATTTGATCTTTGTGAATGAAGTGCTTCTGGCCTCTGCGGTTACACCCTTTCTATTTATGTCATAGGCGCATCTTTTTTATTTCATGCCAAAACTCAGTTTGATGAAGTGGTTGGGGAAACACTTGTGACTGGCAGCAGTTTCAGAGGAGATGGTTTACAGTATATTCTTCTGGTTTTACTGCTGTAGCAGGTGCCAGACCCATGGGTGGCGTGTGATGACTTCAGCCAAGGAGATATCTACCATACACAACTTTAACTTATTAAAAGCGGACATTCACCCCGAATAAGCGCATATCTTATATGTTTCCCACACCCTGTACATACAGCTTGCTCACATTAAAAATCATCCTACCTGCATCTACTGCATCTTGTCTTTAATCATCCAAGATGGCAGCTCATGTAGCATCAGGCAGCCTGCAAACAGGAAGTGCCTTCTGACTGAGTCGCTCTGCATTCTGGGATTGCTGTCCTTTCCCTGACCCCAGCTCTGCTTTGTCTGTGCAAAGCTCAGCTATAACCCCATCCCCTGTACTTTATCCCACTCTTCTCTCCTCAGTATGTGTGATGCTTCTGAGTCAAGATGGCCCCATCCGTATCCTAGAGTCCTGAACAGAGTTGCAGCCCGTTGGAGGAAAGGATAATTAAGTAAATGACTAAAAACATAAAATATATATATAATTTTAGATGCTGGGGAATAGTTTTTTGAGGGTTTGGGCTTTTCGTTAAATCGTGCTGAAGGTACAGTTTAACCCTGACCAAAATCCACCATTTCAAAGAAGGGTCCAGGTGCAGGGGATCCAATTGGAAAGGTCAAACTATCGGTATGCAGAACAAATGAAGGGGCCTGCGGTTCACACAAATCAGGCTTTGGGCTTTGTTATAGTACAAGCGTTTTTGTCTTCACAGCTAATCAAGGAAGACAAAAGCTTGGCCCGGCGAATGACTTTTAATAGATCCCAGTGAGGTACAGAAGGTGCTCTGTTATGCATGAAACCCTGATCTACAATGCTTTAGGCACAAGTGTAGGGTGTTGGTGAAGGTGGCTATCAGTGGAAAGGTTAGATCACCCTCAAAGCAGTAGCAATGAGAGAGATAGGATTCAGTTGGTTTTAATGGTAGTTTTCTATAGAATACAATGGAAGTTGATAGTTTGTGTCAAGCCCCGTGGGACAACCGCCTTCTAGGTAAGTCCACAACCCCCAATCTCCGCTGCTAGCTTCACCTATAGCCAAGCCCCCGTTTGCCGGGACACGCCTCGCCGGACACAGGTGCCCTCAGGACTTGGTAGCACAAAGGATGTGGACTTACAGGGGTGAAGGCGGATGAACCTGAGGCAAGACTGGGCGATGACGGGTAAGCCGGGGTCAAACACGGGTATTCAGTCCTTACTAGCGAAGCACCAAAGGGAAAAGACAAGAGAAGAGTTGCGGTCGAGCCAGAGGTCAAGCCGGGAGGTCACGGGTAGGCAATACAAAGGATGAGACGGATTCGCGGTCAGGATACAAGCAGGGGTCAGTCCAGGCAGCAATCACGAGGTAGTCAAGAAAGGCAAGGTCGGCAACAGAATTGAACGAGGATCTCAGACAATATCACACCCAGCAGCACGCTATCACGGGCAAGGGATAAGTGTGGGGAAATAACATTGAAATAATGGGAGCTAACGGGATTGGCTGAGGGGAATGCCGTGACTGGTGCAAAACTGAAACCTTGGGCTGATTGCCCAATTTAAACTTAAAAGGGCATTTTCGCCCAGAACAGCTCTGGGCACATTGGCCCTTTAATACAGCCTCTGGCGAGCGCGCTATGCACTGTGCTGCCAAAGTTCATAAGAGAGGCCTGCTCGCGCATGCACGTGAGCACGTTCAGAGAAGCCAGGGATGCGGCGGTGAAGAGAGGAGACAGCCGTGCTCAGCGCCAAATGAGCCGACACAGCCCGAGCCGGCGTTAATGTTGGTCCAGTTTAAATAGAACTAGGGTATAGCGAGAGATTTCTACTTAAAGACAGGAAGGAAAAAGAAAATCCGCAACATTAGATGTTCTTCCATTGGCTGAGTAAAGATACAGTGTAGGAGTTAGACAGGAAAACAAAGTTATTTAAGGTAGTTCTCTACTAATAGTGTTCTAGTTATTATCCAAGAAGGAAATTCTAAGTAATCTAAGCAGCGGAGTAAAAGCAGATCAAAGAATATTGTAGACCAGTTAAGCTGAAAGGTGAGGAAGACCTGTGGCAGCCCTAAAGGTGACCTGAACCTGAGACCTGAAGGTGAAACCTGAATACTGTTTGGTTGGAGTATTTGGTGCTGACGTGTCATCTGCCCTGCTGTCATGCTAAAGTGGATTGCTTGAATAAAGAGGCAATTCTTTCTCAACTGGAAGTGTCACCTGCTTAATCAGCATACTCAAGAGTAAGTGCACCTCACCCCACACTACAAACCCACCATCAACCTACCCTTGGTCCCAGAACCCCTTTTACACCTTACACCCTCTGCTACTAGCCCGGCAGAGGGGCCATAAACAAAGTTACTCTAAGGTAATGTACCTTTCCATAGTGTGTTCTTCCAACAGGTCTCCTCACTTACTGTAGTGTTTTGTTGGCCACATGCAGCAGGTTAGCTGGTGGTGTGGAGACTCTTAGGAGTCCTGTGGTGCATGTTTGTAATATGGTTTGTAAATATCATCCACTAGCACACCAGGATAACCTTTCAAGGAATTTCTCCTCTTATTAGATATTGATTTTGAATATACGTTTCAATGCCACCAGGACCTTTTCATCAGGTCTACCTCCGTATATGCCTCCATGTGAGATGCTGGGGAGCACTGACTCATGTAATTATAGTGACGACTTGCGCTGCTGCTTTTAACACCCACATTCTATCCCTGCCCCCTTAGTCTCGCTCTCAGCCCTCTGTACCCACAAGCCAAGGAACCCCAGCCCCTAATGCTATAGCCCTGGCATCATGGTGGGGGGCTCAGCAAGGAGGCCTGGGGCCGGCCAAGGGGCTGGTAAAATCTAGAGCTGATTTTTGTCCCCAGTCCGCCACTGCCAGTCGGCATCACACTACAGGGCATTCCAGATCCGGAGTATTTTAGACTCTAGGGCTACTGAACATGAGATTTGGTCTGATTTATTGATAAAATGTAACACTTATTGATACATCCGTATCCTTGGCTTTATAGGCAGATGTAATACTAAAAGATAATTCTTCTACGCTAAAATTACATTATTTTGTTAAAGGGAACTGTGAGAACAGCTGATGCCACAGCCCCTGGAATCACGCAATGCGTCTTATCAATTCCGGTCCATTAATGGCGTTATCGGGCTCAAAAACAGTCCTGTAGCTTGTAATTTAACCAAAGCATATGGATGTATGTGTTCCGATCAAAGCAAAAAGAACAGCTCAAGTTAAATTAAATAATTTAAAGTGGACCAAAACCCAGGATTTTGACTATCCTGGGTTTTGGTCCTTTCCCCGGGGGCAAAGGAACCCCCCGGGGCCCAGATTGCCACAGCCAACTCACCTCTTCCCGGTCCCATGGCGCGTCTAAGAGCAGCGGTTCTGATGGCCGCATCCGTCGCTCCCCTCTAGCTGTGCGTGTGCCTGAGCCAGGAATTTGTGAATGACCAGCATAGGCAGGCTCCCTGTTAGAGGGAGACGGAGGATGCAGCTTTCCTACCCGCTGCTCTTAGATGCCACGTGGAACTGGGAAGAACTGAGTCTGTTCGGGCGTCCTGGGGGGTTTCACACAGCAGGGCACCCCCAATTGTGGTGCCCCTGGAGAAAGGACCAAAACCCAGGATAGTCAAAACTTTTGACTATCCTGGGTTTTGGTCCACTTTAAAGTGGTAAGCGCACACTAGGCAAAAACACGAAGAATGAATACTACATATACAGGTCTGAAGAGCAGGTTAAAGCGAACCAAAACCCAATTTCTTAACTAGCATCCCCTGAATTGCTTCCCCCACATGGAGTAACTTTTGCCAATTTTCACTGCTTTTGCTTCACTCTAATCCTAGATAATGGCGCCTGTTTTAGCTGTAAAGCTCCGCCTCCACCATTCATTGCCACACCTATGTAATTACTGGTCACCTGCCATCTTACAGAGAGGGACAGAAAAGTTTTCCAGGGCGGATCGAAAAAGTAAAAAAATCAATTTCTAGTTCTATACCCTAAGAAGGGAGTATCGGCAGGGGTTTTGGCTAGATGTATTTTACAAGTTCAGTGTGTTTTGGTCTGCTTTAAAGGTAAGTCATTACAAACAAAAATGCAGAGGAAATGACAGTACATAGATGAGTTGTTGTGCAGCACAACAGTCTGCTGTATGCTTGGACTACTTTCACACGACAGGTGACCTCCCCAGAAGACAGAACTGGGCTAGCCCAGGAGACCTTTTTTATTCCCAGGTCTCCCCCTCCCCTCAGTAAGTTCCCCCCTTTCTGCCCCTAGCTAGAGTAAACTTCTGAAGCTCCCAAAATGATTTTGGCTCATAACTTTTGATAGGAAGGTCTTAAGACCCTGTTTCATGATTTGGTCCAATGCAGCACATCTGGTGGGTCAAAAGACGGTGGGATTGCATGGCTCTGGACCCCAGATCTCCATATCTCAGGTTCTATGATAGTTACAAAGATGAGAAGCATAGGTATCAGTACATCTGGACCTACCGGGTCCAATAAGTTATTATGTGGCTTATGGCTAGGGGCAACTATGATCCAGAAATTCCCGGTACTGTGCTGGACCGCTCCCTTTCAAGTGTGGTTATAGATCAGACTTACTGGCGTTGTTTCATGGGTGTGAAATATATCAAGGGTTCCCTTTGCAGCTTTGTCCCCTGGGATTCCTTACACTTTCTGTATTAGCAGATAGCATGGCCGTGATATGTCCCATACACTTATACATATACTTTCATTACTTTCCTATATATTACTTGGGGTTAAACATATTTACTGATATTTTAGGATTAGCCGTTCCTAACTTCAGACCGTAGGGTGAGCTGCTGCTTACGCAGAGCGGATGCCCCTGTAAAGTCACACCACCTCTGCTTCTCTCGGGGTTTTTAGCAGCTTGCTACCAGCATTAGTCATACAGTATCATGAGAATCAGTCGCCATCTGTACCTTATGACCACAAAGCTCTCCCTGGAGAGCTGCCCAATATCAGGCCAGATACAAAGGCTCTCTGTAACACCCTGTAGTATATTTTACTGCATTTTAATAGTGTACAATTGCAGTTTCTAGACATTACACAATGGCGCCCCCCACTGGTGATCCAATATAATGAACGTAGAAATAATGAACGTGAAAAAAAGCATTAGAGTAACCAGGTTGTGCTTTTTTGAACCGGATCTTCACTACGATTTATTGAAAAGCCCAAACACTTCAAAACGATTCCCCAGCATCTAAAATTAATACATTTCAAGTTTTTAGTCACTTACTTATTATTCTTTCCCCCACTGGGCTGCAACTATGTTCAGGCCTTCAGGATATGGGCGCCGCCATCTTCACTCAGGAGCATTACACTTACTGAGAAGAGGAGGACGGGATAAAGTACAGGGGGCGGGGTTATAGCTGTGCTTTGCTCAGGCAGAGCAGAGCTGGGGTCAGGAAAAGGTCAGCAATCCCAGAATGCAGAGCAGCACAGTCAGAAGGCACTTCCTGGTTGCAGGCTGCCTGATGTTCCATAAGCCGCCATATTGGATGTTTAAAGGCTCGTAACATGCAGTAGATGCAGGTAGGATGATTTTTAATGTGAGCAATCTGTATGTACAGGGTGTGGGAAACATATAAGATAGACTCTTATTCAGAGTGAAAGTCCGCTTTAAGTACGACTGCCGTTAGGAATTAATGGCCCCCTTACAGCCTGATTCTTAGGGGTCACTTACACCTGCTCTCCCTTCACAAATATGAAGCATTACGCTCCCTGTCATGAAACGGGGGTTCTGACATCACAAGTTCAGACAGGCTAACAATCTCACTTCACCAATATACATACCCATACCCCCCAACTGTCCCGATTTGGGCGGGACAATCCCGCTTTGGGGCCCTTGTCCCGTTGCCCCGCAGGGCCCCAACATGTCCCGGAATCCTGTAAACTCACCGGCGAGTATGGCGGCGGCCGGGACACCGGGCAGGAGGTTGTAGCTCTCTGTGCGGCGTAAGAGCTGGAAGGAAGAGAAAGGGGCGGTGCCGGGGCAGCTGCAGGGGGTTGGGGGCGGAGTTAGATCGGGCAGTGAGGCTGTTTGCTGGCTCGCTGAACTGTTAACGGGGGTGGGTGGGCAGGCGCACGGGAGTGGGGGGGGCGGGCGGTATGCTGGTTTGGGGATACGTACGCATGCAGGGGTGAAGGCAGCCGACATTGCTGGAGCTGGAGAGCGTGGCCGGGGCGTGACGGGGGCGTGGCCGGGGCGTGACGGGGCGTGGCCGGGGCGTGACGGGGCGTGGCCGGGGCGTGACTGGGGGGTGTGGCCGGGGGCATGGCTTTGTCCCGCTTTCACGTTTTCAGAAGTTGGGAGGTATGTACATACCTACCAATTTTTCAGGGTGGGAAAGAGGGACATTTGTTAAATTAGGCCACGCCCCCTCATTGAGGGATGGATAGGAGATTGGGTGTGTAACGGCTAAAAAAATAGAAACAATTTAAATAGGCAAATGAATCATTTATTGATGCAGATCTGCATGTTACACCTCGAGGGACAGGGGGACATGGACTCAAAAGAGGGACAGTCCCTCCAAATCAGGGACTTTTGGTAGGTATTCATATACAGACATAGACGTTTGGTAGCGCAGCTCGGATTAAAGTGGACCAACACCCAGAGCGACTGGCCTTGGAATCTATAAGATTCCTGGCCCGATCGATTCCCTCCCCCTGGGGCATCCAAAATTGGTTTTGAATGCCCGGCTGTGTGAAACCCCCCAGGTCGCCCCATACACTTACCTTGCTTCCCGGTCCAACGGCGCATGCGCGAGCCTTGGCTACATCCCCGCTATCCCTCTAGCAGGCATTTGTGAATGGTCGGCGCGGGCACGATCCCTGTTAGAGGGAAGCGGGGGTTGCGGCCGCCAGCGCGCCAGGAGCGCATTGTGACGTCAGCGGCTTCCAGCGAGCTGATTGGCTGAGCGGCCGCACATGCGCCGTAGGTCCGGGAAGAGGTGAGTCTCGCTCGGCGATCTGGGGGGTTTCACACAGCGGGGATAGTCAAAATCCTAGGTGTCGTCCACGTTAAGCACTGGGCATAAAGGGGAACCCACTCTGGGGCCTCTTTCACCTTGGTACAGGTCACTGCACAAATTTGTGCACATAGATATCTGCTTACGTGAAAAAGCATGTAAGTATCCATAAGCATCCATGCATGAATGTATCTGCTCAGATCTGCCTTTTTCACAGACATTTCGCGCTGTTCCGCCGGCGGATTCCAGTACCTGTTCTCATGTATGCACACTTTCCAAGCAAACATAGGTTTCGCGCACTGTGTATGAATTCAGCTGCAGTGATAAATAACTCATGTATTCAAAGCAGAACAAAACCCACTGGGTTCAGCCCTGGAATCTAAAAGATAAAAGACTGGGATGCCCCACTGTGTGAAACCCCCAGGGCGCCGATAACCAGTTACCATGCGCTTGTGCTCGTCCAATCAAAGCCACCTGCTGAACTGACGCAATTCAGTGAGGCAGCTCTGCTGTGAATGGGGAGCGAAAGCGGGCGCATTCCCACATCCTCGTGCTGTGTGCGCCTCCGGCTCCCAGCCATTCAGATAGGCTTGGGGTGCAAGTGCGGGGTACAATAATCAGAGCTGCACGCCGCATTACGTCACTTCAGCGGGCGGCTCTGATTGGACAAGAGCCTGCTAGGCCCTGTTGGACCTGGAACAGGTGAGTCTGAAAGCGCCAATCTGGGGGGTTTCACACAGTGAGGCATCCGGATTCTGGAAAGTGAAAATCAAACAGTTTATGGGAGAGCGTCAGGTAGCGAGAGGTCATACCTGGCGCTGTGCAAGGCTGAATGCTGGCGCTGTTCGCTGAGGCTGTGAAAATGATGAATCAGACGCTACATGGCGCTATCCCAGTCGCTAAACAGATTCTGC
The DNA here is from genome assembly GCA_027917425.1 of Gastrophryne carolinensis. Classification (NCBI taxonomy): domain Eukaryota; kingdom Metazoa; phylum Chordata; class Amphibia; order Anura; family Microhylidae; genus Gastrophryne; species Gastrophryne carolinensis. The sequence continues at coordinate 487,265,343 of CM051236.1, read as the reverse complement.
TTGATAAATGTGTAATTGCGTGCCATGTCCGGCGTTCACCAGTCGCTACCTGTCGCTACCTCTCATTAACCAGCCACTACCTGACGCTATCCCTACTTAAATAAGGGCCTAAGGCCCTTATTTAAGAAGGGATAGTGTCAGGTAGTGGCTGGTTAATGAGAGGTAGCGTTTGGAGAACACCGGACACGGCACGCAATTACACATTTATCAAGCAGAATCTGTTTAGCGACTGGGATAGCGCCATGTAGTGTTCGATTCATCATTTTCACAGCCTCAGCGAACAACGCCGGCGTTCAGCCTTGCACAGCGCCAGGTATGACCTCTCGCTATCTGTCGCTCTCCCATACATTTCAATGGACAATCCTTTTCTTCTCTTTAAACAGAGTTTTTTTCCCAAAAAATCACAATTAATATTTTAATAATGTGACCTCTTCTGGCATTGAAAAAGCAGTTTTTTTTACAATTTTTTTCATTTTTTATATATATCTTCAGAAATGACATTACGGGTCTGCCATTAAAGTGTTCATGTTACAATGTAATTCCATATGTTTTCGCTTTGTTACTAGTGGATAGATGCTGAAAAACAGACTTTAAACACACCGCCTCCTGCGCTCTGGGCTTCAAACAAGCATTTTTCAGCGCCTGAGTTTTGTGAGGCTGTTTTTTTGCTGAATATGGTGTGAGTTGGTCGCTATGACCAGTCGCTAACATGCGCTCCCTTACAGCGCTGTACTGGTCAAATAGCGACTCCTCACAATGTATTCAACTTTACTGAACAGCGACTGAGTCGCTATGAAGTAGCGACCCACGGCCAAGCACAGCGACTACTAGCGGGCGCTCTGAAAATGCTGCTACAGACGCTCATCTGTCACTACCTGGCGTTAGTGATGCATCAGCCTGCCCGACCAACATTTGTCATTACTATAGCAGCCACAAGGACGGATAGACAGTCAGTGTCCTGGTTGTTAAACCAGGAAATGGACTGTCGGAACGCTCTACTGGGTAAGCACAGTACCTGGATAGCAGCAACAGGTGAGTAATGTAGTACAATGAACATGCCGATCTCACGGGGTCACAAGCACAGGAGCAGATGGAGTAAACAAGCCGAGGGTTGGTGTATGTGCAATGTGCTGGTTGTGTCCATGTTGGTTGAGTCTATGCTGCCAGAAGATTTTCTCTGGCAGCATTTTCATAGGGTAAGCTGCAAAGAAAATAGATCAGTCTGGCCAAACACTGGCTGTGATCCCATGGCGGATTTATCCATTCATTCAATACAAACGCATTTATGATCACAACACAGTGTTTTCTCTAATAATGTTTTGCTGTACTTTGCCCGGATGTGGAGCTGCATGGCGCCTCTCTATGTTTTTTCTTTAGATACACAGCTGAGACAAGGAATATTTCATGTATCCATATCAATCAAAGGTTAGCTCACATCTTTCTTGGAGGCCGATTCATTAATAGCGCCAGGTAGCGACAGATGAGCGACAGTAGCAGTATTTTCACAGCGCCCGCTAGTATTCGCTGTGCTTGGCCATTGTTCGGTTGTTGACAGCGACTCAATCGGTGTGCGGTAATGTTGAATACCGGGGTTAGGAGTCGTTGTTTGACAGGTTCCGCGCTGTATGGGAGCGCATGACAGCGAATGGCCATAGCGAACGGCTCCCAGCATATTCATTAACAAATCGCGCTCAAAAAATTCTTGCGCTGTGAAATGCTTGTTTAAACCCCAGAGCGCTGGCGGCGATGGGTTAAAAGTGTTATAGCCTCTTATCCCAAGAGAAGAGTATATATACAATAAATTGGTATCAGAACACAGAGCATAATATAACTACCCTGTTTCCCCGACAATAAGACACTGTCTTATATTAATTTTTCCCCCGGAAAAAGGCACTTGGCCTTATTTTCGGGGGATGTCTTGACAGAAGACAGGCAGCGTGCGTCTCCTCCACCTCCCTGGAGCTCCCCCCTTACGTGCCCCGTCATTACGCCCCCTAGTGGTTACAATACCAGGCTGCTCAGCTGTGCTAGTTGAGTATGCCTGCTACAGCCTGTGAGAGTCTCACGGGACCCGCACGGCAGCCGCCGGGCGCCGGGCGGCCTATGCGGGCCGTGTTTGCAGGCTGCTGGGCCTGTTTTAACGTAGGGGCCTGGAGCGGCAGCTCCATCCGCCCTACGTTAATCCGGGCCTGCTTACCGGTACCGTATTGTCTCGGTCCAGGTCTCGCTGGGGCACACTCGGCGGCGTGGTCATAGGGAGCAGGCGGCGGCAGCTTTTCCTCAGGTTCGCGCGGGCTCTCTGACATCCCCCTGCGCACCGTCCCTCAGCAAATACCCGGCCGAAGTCTCGCGTTGCTCCACAGCGCTGCAGCCAATCAGTGAGCTGCGAGGCGCCACCGCCCCAACGGTCTCTACGGTAGAAGCTCCGGATCCTTCTGCAACATTTTGTGGACGGAACTGTACCAACGGTGAGGCCCTATTTTCGGGGGAGGATTTATTTTCGGGTAGGAATTATTTTCGGGGGATAACTTATATAACGATATCCTCCGAAAGCAGGCACTAGGCCATATTTTCGGAGGATGTCTTATTTTCGGGGAAAGACGGTAGAAGATCACTTCTCATTTAACACTGGCCCTTTAAGTGGCCCTTATTGTTATAATAGAACAGTTCTTCCGCATTAGGTGATACAGTTCAATTTGTGCCACTCTCTTGTTTAGATGCCATCACTCCTTAGTGTTATAAATTCCTCAGAGCTCATAGGCTTATGGCATCACCACAGTGCCCATCACCAGTATTGGGTACTCTTATGGATGGTGTAAAGTTTGTAATTTAAATTCCACTAGAGTCTTTCCTTTACATTTGCTTCCAATAGAATTACTTGAGCTGTTTGTGAGTATCTCAGCTCACAGTGGTATAAGTAATATGTATAATAAAACAGAAGGAAAAATCTAGTGCAATCCCGCTTTTTTATTGTAAAATTATAAATCCTTTAAAAATGCACACTCACATTTAAAATACTTGCTTAACTGCATGTCATAACTTATGCGAGGCTCTCACCCGTTTTCCTGTCACCACGGCCGTTGGTGTCAAAATGGAAAGTGGGGGGGCGATCGCAATCAATCCTCTGATGGTCCTAGTGGTTTGAAATGTAATTGTCCCCAGTCGCCGTCAACGCGTTTCACTGCCTGTGGCAGCTTTCTCAAGACTGGCGAGAGGGCGAATCTTTACTAAGTATATACGTTTGCATAAGGCGGGGCCATGTTCAAAGCAGCAATGCGTAATCGCTCCTCTGTTTGGTAATTGGATACCTGACTGGACCCAGGCGGGGCCAGATGTAAACTACGGCGCATCATCCCTCCATCTCAAAGCAACTGTTAATCAGATGTTTAGTTGTAACCAGACGCGTCATCGCGTTCATGCGCGTCATCGCGCTCCTAGCCTCCCGCCTATCCCGCGCGTCACCGCGCTGGTGCCTCCACATTGATCTACCTTTTCTATGAGTGGCAGCTGTTTGTTATCATCTGCCATTTTATAACACTAAGGAGTGGTGGCATCTAAACAAGAGAATGGCACAAATTGAATTGTATCACCTAATGCGGAAGAACTGTTCTATTATAACAATAAGGGTCACTTAAAGGGCCAGTGTTAAATGAGAAGTGATCTTCTAGTTATATTATGCTCTGTGTTCTGATACCAATTTATCTCTCAGTGATAAATGTGTCTCCCAAGGTAGGAAAGGTTGGGTACCGCTGCCATAAAAGTTCTACCATCAAAACAGTACCTAAGAAGTCTCCTGCCATTCAGATAAACCTCTGTAGCCCTGTAGCATTAATCCCCACAGTCATGAAAACCTTTAAGCGTCTGGGGCTGAACCACTTGAAGAGGGCTACAGATAAGATACAGTAGATCCTCCTCAGTTCGCATACAGGGCTAAGAGGTCTTCAGAGGACATTGTGAATTTGGCCCTCCATTTTGAGCCTCATTTATAATGTTTTGCTGGGTCGCTCTGCCTTTAGTGTGGCATGTGCGCTGTAACTTGGGAACATAGCGGTAAACTGAGTTACTGTATAATTCTAGCAAACAGAGCTATAAATGAAGCAGCAAATGTAAGAAGAATCGGCTGTTCGCTGGCCTTTTGCTAGGTTTCACCTGGCGCGAAGACTGGTAATTACTCAGAAAAACGTTTTGGCACAAGCTAATGAACTGCTGCAACCGATTTGGTTATGAAGATTAAAGAAATCTTGCTGAAGACACTCTTTTACAGCTTATGTCAGCATGAGATGGGTCTCAGAACATATATGTGTGGTCTCTCAAGAGTGTCTTGGTTGTCTGGAAAGCTGCATTTAAAAAGTTTTTAAAAAGTGTGAAAAATAATGTCATTAGTTGTCTTACAAATACTGGTTAACTATCATTCAAGCTAAAAGTATCTGCTACATGTGCAAAATTCAAGACAATCTTGGAAGACCAACACTCATTCCAGTGGTGTTTGCTGGAAAAGTCTTTGCCTAACTTCGCTGAACTAGCGGTAAATACAGCTAACACAGATGTAGTTGGGCAAACATGGAGTCTTTGGTAACTGTCAAATTTGGTGAAAACCAGCGAATGTGGAGTAAATACAGGTTAAGCAGTTTGTAAATCAGGGCCTAGCTCGGCTTTTACACCATGCTCCAAATTATTAAATAAATGATCATCAATCGTATAAATAAAAAATAATGCCATTTTAATGAGCAAACCTTGCAAGCCTCCCAGTTAAAATACTCAAAACAGTCTGTCCAAAATCATTATGCATAATACATTTACTTTGATTGCATTTACTGATATCAAAACCTATTTAAATAAAAAAAAAATTTAACTATTTAAATCAATAAAAAACTATTTAACATACAAGGTCTTGGTTTAATAAGGATTGAAAGCATTCTCATGGTAGTAAAAAATCACAAGGATGTCACTGTTGGAAGGTTAGAAGATAGACGATCTTTGGAGGTGATTCTTTACTGGAAGAGCAGTGAGACTATGGAACTCGGTGCCAGAGGAGGAAGTCATGAAGAATACTCTAAAAAAGTTCAAAAGTGGCCTGGATGCCTTCCTTACATGTAAAATTACCAGCTATGGCTACTAGACCACTAATAAACAGGCTGAACTGGATGGACTAACGTCTTTTTTCAGCCTTACATACTATGTTACTATGTTGCTGAATCACAAGCTAGGATGACAATGAAAATCAATGGCACTTTTTACTGCTAAAAACAATAGAGAATGTTTTACTCCTTTTAACATTGTAGTAAAAAGTGCTGTTGACTTTCATTGTCTTCCTATATTGTGATTCAGTAAAAGAGAAATGCTCAGCCTTTTTTTCATAAAGTGATTTTTTACTACTATGAGAATTTTTCTTAACTCTTATTGAATCAAGGCCCAAGTTCGAACTGGATAATTTTCAATAATAGGAGCAAGTGGAGTGATTAACAGAGAGGAGCAGAAGATGAAAAGCAGGAGGATAGATAGATGATGCATGGCCACAATAGATAGCTCCAGTTGTATGCAGGCCCCTTGGTGAAAGAGCTTCAGTGAGTCCCTTTACTATGTCACTTCTTACTTCTCATCACATCACCCTTCAGCTACTCTTTCAGCAATGGATCCTCTTCTGCCGCCAATCACCCACTGATCCTCACTGTTTTTCCCACTACCACAATCACCCTTTACTTCTGCTGCCAATTTTCCTTTGGTCCTTGGCACCTTCTCCACTGACCCAATCACCCTTCAGTCCTCACGGATTTCTCTGCTGCTGAGTGGTCCTCTGGACCTGCCACTTAACCAAGTATGTTGGGTTCTGATTCTTGCCCTAATGGCCACCAAGCACCTTGGCGATTGAGAACAGCCCTGTGTCGCTACTTGCCTCCATTGTCCGCTAGAAGTTGTGGACCCTGTGCCAGTTTCAGCATGTGTAAGGCCCCTCTGCTGGGCTATTAGCAGAGGGTTTGAGGAGCAACTGTGTTTTTGGACCTAGGGTGGATATCTCAGGCAGGTGTGTAGTGTGGGGTGAGGTACACTTACTTTTTAGCATGTTGATATTGTAAGCGGGCAAACAATCAGCAGTGACGGACAATGGATTTGAACGGCAAAACAGCTTTTATTCAGCAAAGTTCAGTAGATAGTCCAAAGATTGCAGCATAAATGCAGTAAGCAAAAAGGGTTACTTCACCAACCACTGGGTACTCCAGCAAGCTGATCAGTTCAAGTCCACTTTACAGGGCATATCAGCCCTCTGCTCAATGTCCAGTGCTATCCTTCACCACGGTGCAGCTCAGCCTGGGCTCACTCCAACAGGCTGGTCATCAACAAAGGAAAGGCCGTGTGCTCTCTTCTTTTACCAAAATTTTATTGAAGTTTTTTCAGGTTAAGTACAAAATATGTCAACATAATGGTACCTAACGATATGTAAAGGTGGCCATCAAGACAGTTCCAGATAAACAGAGTCTAGATACAAAATGAAAGAGATTAACCTAAAAACAATTCCTATATTCTTAATCTAGTAGTGCTACATTATGGGGAAGAAGGTTACGATACAAGTCACGGCCCTTCTAGTGGTATTATGTTACCTAGACTGGTATTCATCATCTACAGATTGCCAGTGAAAAAATGAGAGGTAGACAGTGACTGAATACAGGTACACAATGGAAGAGCAAATTAACAACATTAAAACCTAAAAACTTCATTTCTTAATTTTTAAAGACAGAGACACGAGGGTTTTGGGAAAAGGGGAGGGAAGGGAGGGGATGAGGGAGGGGTAAGGTGCCCGGGGTGGTCATGGCCAGTGAGGTTCAAGAGTCCTGCTGAGTGTACAGGTGCTAGAGAAGCCAGGAGTGGAATCTCAGACAGGAAAAGTAGGGTCTGAAGGCTTATTAGTTATGTCAATGTGCTCCATCCAGGGTTTCCAGATGGCATAAAATTTATCATAGGTGTCGTTCTTGATGGCTGACATCTTTTCATTAACCATTATGTCCGAGATTCTGTTCTGTACCTCGCCCCACCTCAGGGAGGGTGATTTCCAACCCCTAGCTATGGTTACTCGGACTGCAGAAAATACATGCTGCATCAAACGCCATTCTTGCTTTGTGTAGACTTGTGGTTTCAGAGCGAGCAAGGCCACCCACGGGTCCGCCACTATTGATATGTGGAGGATACCGGAGAGCACCCCGCACGCTTTCACCCACAAAGCCTTTGCCTGCGGGCAGTGCCACCATATAAGGGACATGTTCCCCAGTTCCTGGCACCCCCTGAAGCAAACGTGTGCTCTCTTCTTATACAGGCTTCCCCTGTAATCAGCGTGCACACTTGTGAAGGGCCTTAGAACATGTAACAACCCGTTAGGGAATTGGGGAAGTGACCTGGGTCCTGAAAACCCGGCCCGGATTGTGCTTTATACAGCCAAGCAGGGGAGAAATAGACATTTTGATACAATTTACCACAATATTTAGGAATGATGTTCTTGGGTATAAAACAACTGCTTCTTCATTCAGGTTTCAGCAATCACCTCGGATAGTACCTTCAGCATGTTGTATCACAACTTTAAGATATTTCTCAGCATGCCTCAGCCCTGTAGCTCCACTTGAGATGCTGGTCTGGCTAGACTTACTCTAATACATGTGGTGTAAACGTCTTGTCAGCATTTCAAATGCCATTTTTAATGTTGCAAATGCCATCTGTCTTCCTTTAATTTTTCTCACTTTTTTCTCCTTAAAGTGGACCAACACCCATGGGGGATCGGCCGGGAATCTATAAGATGAAACCCCCCAGGAAGCCCACTATCCCACCTTTTCCACGTTCCAGCGGCACATGCGCGTCCACCGCCGCTGCCTCCCGCGCGTCCCTCTAGCAGGGTGCGCTCCAGCGCCGGCCGTTTGTGAATGGCCGGCGCGGGTGTGCTCCCTGTAAGAGGGACGCGCGGGAGGCGGCAGCGGAGGACGCGCTCTGCTTGTCTGATTGGCTGCAGCGGTCACGTGGGAGCGGGGTGAGGTGAGTTTTCGGGGCTTTCTGGGGGGTTTCACACAGTGGGGCACCCCCGATCGGGGTGCCCCAACCGAAGTGGACCAAAACCCAGGATAGTCAAAATCCTGGGTGTTGGTCCACTTTAAGGTAAAACTCTGACTAACATTATAGCATTATACCTACTTAGCCTTCTCATGCCTTAGGCAACACTGCCATCATATGGTTTAATGGAGTAATTACCTCTTACTATCAACAATCATTATATTCTAACTAAACTCATTAAAGCCAACTAAGAAGCTGATTCATTACGAGCACCAGGTATCGGCAGATGAGCGTCTGTAGCGAGGCGCTAAGAGCGACCGCTAGTAGTCGCTGTGATCGGCTATGGTTCGCTGTTACCGAGCGCCTCAGTCGCTGGCTGGCATTGATGAATTTGATGTGTCAGTCGCTATAACACCAGTACAGTGCTATATGGGAGCGAACAGTAGCGACTGGTCAGTGTGAGCGACTCAAACCATATTCATAAAAAAAACAGCATCACACAGCGCCGGTGCTCAAAATGAGGTTGCTGTAGCCCAGAGCGCCAGAAGCTGTGTGATTAAAGTCAGTTTTTTAACACATATCCACTAGTAACAAAGCAAAAAACACATGGAATTACATTGTTATTACATTGTGACATTAACACTTTAATACCAGACCTGTAATGACAATTCTGCATACAAATATACAAAATCAAAAATGAGGCCAGGAGAGGTGACACAATGATTTGATAAAAAAAAATAAAAAAAATAAAAGAAAACCCTGTTTAAACAGAAGAAAAGTAACGTCCATTGAAATGTATGGGAGAGCGACAGGTAGCGACAGGGGAAGCCAGAGCGCCAGCGGTATACGCTGAGCCGTCTGTGAATTGGATGCTACATGGTGCTGTTAGAGTTGCTCATCTGAATCGCTTTGATAAATATGGTATTGCGTACAGCGCCCGGCGTTCACCGTTCGCTACCTGTCGCTGCCAGTCGCTACCTGGCGCTATGGCTTGATGAATAACCCCCTAAATCCTATCTCTCTTATGGCTACGCCTTTGAGAGGGTTTTAACCTTTCCATTTTGTTAATACTCACCTTGGCCAACACCCTATGCATGTCAAAGCTGATTAACATAGGTGGCACAGATGGAAGGAACAACATTATAATAATTATTTTCCTTTTTTATATAAATTATAAAAAGGTTTTACTAGTAATAGGGACTCATGAGAGTCATGGACCAAGAAGACAAAGAGGAAGCTAAAGATTACAGAACATTTTGACCCATGTCTCATTTTAGTTTATATTGGTTGTTCTGATCTCTGTAACAGCCCCTCAGTGTATTTCTGCTATAACTCAGCAATTAGATATTTTACCACTTGGGGATAAATGTCCCAATCCATCCAAAATGAAGGCCCTTATTTGAGAAGGGATAGCGTCAGGTAGCGCCTGGTTAATGAGAGGTAGCGACAGGTAGCGACTACTGAACGCCGGACACGGCACGCAATTCCACATTTATCAAGCAGACTCTGTTTAGCGACTGGGATAGCGCCATGTAGCGTCTGATTCATCATTTTCACAGCCTCAGCGAACAGCGGCAGGTATGACCTCTCGCTACCTGTCGCTCTCCCATACATTTCAATGGACGATCCCTTTCTTCTCTTTAAACTGGTTTTTTTTTTCTCCTGGCATTGAAAAAGCAGTTTTTTCATAATTTTTTCATTTTTTAAATATTTCCTCAAAATGACATTACAGGTCTGCCATTAAAGTGTTCATGTTACAATGTTGTTACAATGTAATTCCATATGTTTTTGCTTTGGTACTAGTTGATAGATGTTTGAAAACAGACTTTAAACACACCGCCTCCTGCACTCTGGCCTTCAAACAAATATTTTTCAGCGCCAAAGATTTGTGAGGCCGAATATGGTGTGAATCAGTCGCTATGAGCAGTCGCTAACATGCGCTCCCATACAGCGCTGTACTGGTCAAATAGTGACTCCTCACAATGTATTCACCATTACTGAACAGCGACTGAGTCGCTATAAAGTAGCGACTCATGGCCGAGCACTGCGACTACTAGCGTGCGCTCTGAAAATGCCGCTGCTGACGCTCATCTGTCGCTACCTGCCGCTAATGATGAATCAGCCTGGAAGTCAATACATTGTGCAAGCTGTACATTTGCAGCACATTTACCATCTTATAGTTACTCACCTGGCTGAAATCAGGCCCCTTCAAAGTTCTTTAGAGCTGTGATATGCCGAGTGCCTTGTCACAGCGCCTTATTCAAACAGCATCAAGAGCAGGATTAGCCATATAATGTGGGGGATTAAATATAATCTGCTAAATTCCTGTATTTTCAGGCATGTAAGTGCTATTGAAACATTTACAGTTCCACCGCAAGCCTGAGACAGATCAGACATCACAGGGGTGGTTGCTGGGTAAGTCTTTTTAAAACATTTTTTATAATGAAGAGTTTAAATTAATCTGCATGATAAAATATAAGAGATTGTATGCAATGTCATTATGGGCAAATCTTAAACTTTATTCTGAATAGACTTTATGTAGGGGTATATAAAGGGGCCACAATCTATGCTGTAATGTAATGTAATGGTAACTTTATATTTGTAGATATCAAGAATGTGATTTATAAATCTTTCATTTTAAAGTGGTTATGGTTTGCTGATCAGCTTCACTCCGTGACAATTTAATTTGGGATGTCCCTAAGTGTAATTACAAATAGGATGCCAGAAAACAAGATTCTAAGGCCCTTATTTATGAAGGAATAGCGACAGGTAGCGACTGGTGAGCGCCCGGTAATGACGGGCCCCGCCACGAGAACGCCGGCTCCCCACCACAATCACACATTTATCAAGCCAATCCTGCTTAGCGACTGAGATAGTGCCATATAGCGACTCATTCATCATTATTCCAGCCTCAGCCCACAGCGCCAGCGTCCGACCTTGAACAGCGACAGGTATGACCTCTCGCTACCTGGCGCTCTCCAATGCATTTCAATGGAACAATCTTTAAATATTCATAATTAATTGTTATTAATTTTTTTTTTTTTTTTTTTTTAAATGTGAAAAATTCTGTGACCACTTCTGCCATTTTAGATAATTTTTTTAAGGTAAAAAAAATAAAAAAATAAAAATTGGACAGAATTGATATTACAGGTCTGATATTAATGTATTCATATTACAAAATTATTTAAAAAACTTGTTTTTTTTGTTTTCCAAAAATATGGTTGTTTGGGGGTTAAAAAACTACTTTTAACCCATCGCCGCCAGCGCTCTGGGGTTTAAACATGCATTTTACAGCGCGAGAATTTTTTGAGCGTGATTTTTTAATGAATATGGTGGGAGACGGTCGCTATGGCCAGTCGCTATCATGCACTCCCATACAGCGCGGAACCTGTCAAATAGCGACTCCTCACCTAATATTCAACATTACGGCAAACCGACTGAGTCGCTGTCAACAACCGAACAACGGCCAAGCACAGCGACTACTAGCGGGCGCTCTGAAAATGCCGCTACAGTTGCTCAACCGTCGCTACCTGCCACCTCTAAGAGTCTAGGGCTGGTGCTCTCCCTATTTTCCTGATTTGAAACGCCCTCCTGTGAGAAAAGTCTGGTTCGTCTTGTTTTCCCGTTGAGTACATGTCCATACAGGGCCGGAGTAAATGTGATGTGAGTGATGTGAGTGAGTAAGTGGTATTTTTTCCCTTAAATGGAAGTCCAACCGCTCCAGTCTCCGGGTCATGGCTGGCACCACTATTGCTGGCCTTCCACCCTCCCATTTGAAGACTCCAGACCATAATACCAAAGTTGGTGGAGGCCTTCTTTCAAACGGTGGGGGCCCAGGGGCACATGCCCAATTCGCTCTGCGTCCAGGTTGTGGTGGCATCCCTCCAGCTGATGTCCATGCCAGGCCTATCTGAATGGCTGGCTTGGGCACACAGAGCTGGAGGGGAGTGGCCAAAGACATTACGGTCCTCTGTTAACAACTAGTGTTTTATGCCGTCCATTTAGATTTACAGAACACTGATTAGAGGATTAGTTTCATTTTGTGGCAATTTGGGATGCCCTGCTATGTAAAATACCCTGGTTTGTCTTGTTTACTTACCTCACCCACAGCACATTCTCAGGCCGCAGCGGCTCTGTGGCAACCATTTATAGTCACAGCATACATCGCTGATTGGAAGTCACTTGGTGCATGCAGCCGGCTTGTTCTCCCCACTGCTCTTGGTGGTGGCTGCACAACCTGTTTGGGCAATGGATGGTGGTGCGCATGCACACTGCTGGGTCAGTCAGTTCAGACTCGCTGCGGGAGCGCTGATGGGGAGCGCTGATGCCAGGACAGGGTGAGTGACATTTTTGTTTGTAACCCCCCCGCCCTGATTCAGCACTAGGGGGGGGCTGTGGAGGCATTACCAGTTTGGTGACATTAGTGTCCCTTTAATGGATTTGTCAGTAATCTTGCTAAAGGTGGTTTCCAAATAAGTAAAGAATCTAATAACACCTTCATACCTCCTGGACAGGCAGGATGATTTAGGAGTAGTGTAGGATCTCTGATCCGGGTGGAAGCTTTGTCAAATTATTCCAGTTTCGCCCATTCCCTGATACCGACAAGATCTGGGTCAAATTATCTGCCATGCCTGATGCTGGAAGGTGGCATGCTGGCCATCATTACCCTGTAAACACAGTAGTAACTTGTTCTTAGGAAATGCTCTGGCAGAGTGGGACACTGGCCCCTTTAACAAAGTTCAGTGATTTTTTTGCCCCTCAAGTGCAGTAAAAATACATTTGTGGCCTGTAAAAGCACTATAATGTTTTTTCATTACGCTGTAAGCACAGTAGTAACTTTTTAGGAACTTTTTAGGAAATACTCTAGCAGAGTTGGACACTGGCCCTTTTAGCAAAGTACAGTGATTTCTTTGCCCCTCAAGCGCACTAAAAATACCTTTGTGGCCTGCAAAAGCACTATAACGTTTTTGGGGCAGTCATGAAATACTGGCCCTCACTACAAACTATTTGCTTTAAGTACAGCTAATTGTTTGCAGTGATTATGCACAGCACGGCCTGACTCCCACTAAATCTGCTTTTATAGTCTGATAGGAATTCAGGATTCAGAAGCTCCACTTCTACAAGTATTTTTCCCTACACCCAACTGAGGTGACCTAGCTACAGTAACTATTTACTCTTGAGCACCAGAACCTCCATGACGGATGACAGACCTCCCTATCATAACTGGCTGCTGGTTGGTTGATTATGATATTATGGAAAATCTCATTAAATATAAGTGCCCGAAATTATTCAGCTGGATTTTTCATTCCAAGTAGCTGTCCTAATGTATTTATGTAAACTGTCAAGTTTGCACCCAAAACACCATAAAATCGTAATATTTGTCAGGTTTAATATATTTGGTGACAAAGTTATATTACAAAAATGAGATGACACTGCCCCCTTGTGGCAGATCCAGTGGAATACAATTTTTCTACAGTCCTTGTCTAGATATTGGCAGTGTAAATGTGAAGTCTAAGTAAAAGCTGACACTGTTTTCAGCGCCAGGGCTGGCCTTGCTCCAGAATGTTAAAGGACAGCTGTTCCTCAACACTCTGTTCCTTAACACTCAAATAGTATTCTGCCATGTCTATAAGAAAACAGACCATGGCCCATGAATATAATAGACGGTGAGGCTGATTCATTAATAGCGGCAGGTAGCGACAGATGAGCGTCTGTAGCAGGCATTTTCAGAGCGCCCGCTAGTAGTCGCTTTGCTCAGCCGTGGGGCGCTACTTCATAGCGACTCAGTCGCTGTTCAGTAATGTTGAATACATTGTGAGGAGTCGCTATTTGACCAGTACAGCGCTGTATGGGAGCGCATGTTAGCGACTGCTCATAGCGACCGACTCACACCATATTCAGCAAAAAAACAGCCTCACAAATCTCTGGCACTGAAAAATGTTTGTTTAAAGCCCAGAGCGCAGGAGGCGGTGTGTTTAAAGTGTGTTTTCCAGCATCTATCAACTAGTAACAAAGCGAAAACATATGGAATTACATTGTAACCACATTGTAACATGAACACTTTAATGGCAGACCTGTAATGTCATTTCTGAAGAAATTTTAAAAAAATCATAAAAATGTGAAAAAACTGCTTTTTCAATGTCAGAAGAGGTCACAGAATAATTTGTGATTTTTTGGCAAAAAAAACAAAAAAAAACAAAAACCCGGTTTAAAGAGAAGAAAAGGTTCGTCCATTGAAATGTATGGGAGAGCAACAGGTAGCGAGAGGTCATACCTGGCGCTGTGCAAGGCTGAACGCTGACACTGTTCACTGAGGCTGTGAAAATGATGAATCAGACGCTACATGGCGCTATCCCAGTCACTAAACAGATTCTGCTTGATAAATGTGTAATTGCGTGCCGTGTCCGGCGTTCACCAGACGCTATCTGTCGCTACCTCACATTAACCAGGCGCTACCTGACGCTATCCCTTCTTAAATAAGGGCCTATATTCACACCTAGGCCAACCTATATTCACATATTCACACCTAGCTGCCAACAAGCTGCAGCTCACTTACTTTTGAAAAGGAATCCTTGAATTCTTAATTAGGACAGCCAGACTCAGACACAAATACACATTGTACATGAGTATTGGATATTATTTGTGGAAGAGCATTGTAGCTCCTTAAATATGTCAGTTATGACTATATTAACTAGACAAAGTGCAATTTGTGGGGAAATTGTGTGAAGTGTTCTTGCCTCCACCAGTTCTCTACACCTGGAGTGGGCGGAGTTACTTTTGTGTGGTTGGAGGGGCTGGAGTAACTGTGGAAAGGTTTGACTGGGCAGAGTAACTATATGGATTGTTTGGAGTGAGTAAAGATAGTAGGCATTAAATGATGAAGTATTTCTTTCTTGCTAAATTACTGGCTATGTCATTTGTCTAACCTGTTTTACATAACATGTTTTCATGGGGAGTTTTCCTGAGACTGGCTGTGTGGGCGGAGCAGCTGTAAAATGAATGTAACGAGCCAGGCTGCAGCTGTGTTGCTATGGCAACTCACTCTGAGGTAACCAGAGAATGCACATTTAAACACATTTATAATGCACTGGTGGTTGCCATATTCAAATGGCTATAGCTTCAAAAGTATACATCCTACAGCAAAGAGCTTTATACTGTAAGACTCACAAGACCCAGGCCTACAATGTGTTATATAGCATGTCTCTGAAATATTAAAAATGAAGGCACATTCGCAGTTTAGAAATTGCCATTCAAATTTGTGGTGTCTAGAGTGGAGTTTCAATGAATGTCAATGGGAGGTGTGAGTTGCAAACAAAAGGTCATATTGTGAAAACTCTTAGGGCTATGGCTTAGCCTTGGACATTTTTAGCGGCAGCAGGGATAGCTGAACGTTTTGATATAAGATTTGTGGAGGTGGAGCTTAAAAATGAGGGAGAGGTCGCAGTTTAGAAATCATGTCCTGATTTTTCACTTCACACTCATCTCCCACTCTAGTTTTGAACATTCCTCCCATTCATTCCTATGGGAAAATTGCACCAGAAAAACGCCAATATTTCGGAAACCGTTTGGCGAAACATTCCACAAAGTAATAGCACACCATTTGGGAACGATCCGCACGTTTTGGTATATTATTGTCTATGTAGTGTAAAAACTGTGGGAGGAGTTACAGTGCAAAATATGGCTATAATAAGAATAATATATATGTGAGAGAACAATAAGTGATCTTGCCATGCAAGAACACTTAATGAGAGAGTCTTATTCAGGACTATAAGACCTTTCATTTGATATTAAACATGGCATATACATATAGTGTTCAGAGCCTGATAATCCACATAGTATCAGATTCTGTATGATATGTATTAGAGATGAGCGAACTTCTCAAAAATTCGATTCGGGCGATTCGCCGAATTTCTCAGAGAAATTCTGGTTCGTCCAAATCGAACTTTTGCGAATCGCTCATCTCTGGTGGGAGCGGGGAGGTCAGCTGCGCTGTCAGCGGGCGGCGGAAGCAGCCGGCCTCCCCGCTCCCAGAAAGCCCTGAAATGGAAAAAAAAATGCCGGCATGGTGGGAGCGGGGAGGCCGGCTGCGCTGTCAGCGGGCGGCGGAAGCCGGCTTCCTCTGATGACGCGTCCTCTGATGACAGCTTACAGCGCAGCTGGCCTCCTCGCTCCCACCATGCCGGCATTTTTTTTTTCAGCAAACACTTACCGGCATGGTGGGAGTGGGGAGGCCGGCTGCGCTGTAAGCTGTCATCAGAGGATGCGTCATCAGAGGAAGCCGGCTTCCACCGCCCGCTGACAGCGCAGCCGATGGTGGTGCGCATGCACACTGCTGGGTCAGTCAGTTCAGACTCGCTGCGGGAGCGCTGATGGGGAGAGCTGATGCCAGGACAGGGTGAGTGACATTTTGTTTGTAACCCCCCCGCCCTGATTCAGCACTAGGGGGGGGCTGTGGAGGCGTCACCAGTTTGGTGACATTAGTGTCCCTTTAATGGATTTGTCAGTAATCTTGCTAAGGGTGGTTTCCAAATAAGTAAAGAATCTGATAACACCTTCATACCTCCTGGACAGCCAGGATGATTTAGGAGTAGTGTAGGATCTCTGATCCGGGTGGAAGCTTTGTCAAATTATTCCAGTTCCGCCCATTCCCTGATACCGACAAGATCTGGGTCAAATTATCTGCCATGCCTGATGCTGGAAGGTGGCATGCTGGCCATCATTACCCTGTAAACACAGTAGTAACTTGTTTTTAGGAAATACTCTGGCAGAGTGTGACACTGGCCCCTTTAACAAAGTACAGTGATTTTTTTTGCCCCTCAAGTGCAGTAAAAATACATTTGTGGCCTGTAAAAGCACTATAATGTTTTTTCATTACGCTGTAAGCACAGTAGTAACTTTTTAGGAACTTTTTAGGAAATACTCTAGCAGAGTTGGACACTGGCCCTTTTAGCAAAGTACAGTGATTTCTTTGCCCCTCAAGCGCACTAAAAATACCTTTGTGGCCTGCAAAAGCACTATAACGTTTTTGGGGCAGTCATGAAATACTGGCCCTCACTACAAACTATTTGCTTTAAGTACAGCTAATTGTTTGCAGTGATTATGCACAGCACGGCCTGACTCCCACTAAATCTGCTTTTATAGTCTGATAGGAATTCAGGATTCAGAAGCTGCACTTCTACAAGTATTTTTCCCTACACCCAACTGAGGTGACCTAGCTACAGTAACTATTTACTCTTGAGCACCAGAACCTCCATGACGGATGACAGACCTCCCTATCATAACTGGCTGCTGGTTGGTTGATTATGATATTATGGAAAATCTCATAAATATAAGTGCCCGAAATTATTCAGCTGGATTTTTCATTCCAAGTAGCTGTCCTAATGTATTTATGTAAACTGTCAAGTTTGCACCCAAAACACCATAAAATCGTAATATTTGTCAGGTTTAATATATTTGGTGACAAAGTTATATTACAAAAATGAGATGACACTGCCCCCTTGTGGCAGATCCAGTGGAATACAATTTTTCTACAGTCCTTGTCTAGATATTGGCAGTGTAAATGTGAAGCCTAAGTAAAAGCTGACACTGTTTTCAGCGCCAGGGCTGGCCTTGCTCCAGAATGTTAAAGGACAGCTGTTCCTCAACACTCAACACTCTGTTCCTTAACACTCAAATAGTATTCTGCCATGTCTATAAGAAAACAGACCATGGCCCATGAATATAATAGACGGTGAGGCTGATTCATTAATAGCGGCAGGTAGCGACAGATTTTCAGAGCGCCCGCTAGTAGTCGCTTTGCTCAGCCGTGGGGCGCTACTTCATAGCGACTCAGTCGCTGTTCAGTAATGTTGAATACATTGTGAGGAGTCGCTATTTGACCAGTACAGCGCTGTATGGGAGCGCATGTTAGCGACTGCTCATAGCGACCGACTCACACCATATTCAGCAAAAAAACAGCCTCACAAATCTCTGGCGCTGAAAAATGCTTGTTTGAAGCCCAGAGCGCAGGAGGCGGTGTGTTTAAAGTGTGTTTTCCAGCATCTATCAACTAGTAACAAAGCGAAAACATATGGAATTAGATTGTAACCACATTGTAACATGAACACTTTAATGGCAGACCTGTAATGTCATTTCTGAAGAAATTAAAAAAAAATCATAAAAATGTGAAAAAACAGCTATTTCAATGTCAAAAGAGGTCACAGAATAATTTGTGATTTGTTGGCAAAAAAAACAAAAAAAACCAAAAACCCGGTTTAAAGAGAAGAAAAGGTTCGTCCATTGAAATGTATGGGAGAGCAACAGGTAGCGAGAGGTCATACCTGGCGCTGTGCAAGGCTGAACGCTGACACTGTTCACTGAGGCTGTGAAAATGATGAATCAGACGCTACATGGCGCTATCCCAGTCACTAAACAGATTCTGCTTGATAAATGTGTAATTGCGTGCCGTGTCCGGCGTTCACCAGACGCTATCTGTCGCTACCTCACATTAACCAGGCGCTACCTGACGCTATCCCTTCTTAAATAAGGGCCTATATTCACACCTAGGCCAACCTATATTCACATATTCACACCTAGCTGCCAACAAGCTGCAGCTCACTTACTTTTGAAAAGGAATCCTTGAATTCTTAATTAGGACAGCCAGACTCAGACACAAATACACATTGTACATGAGTATTGGATATTATTTGTGGAAGAGCATTGTAGCTCCTTAAATATGTCAGTTATGACTATATTAACTAGACAAAGTGCAATTTGTGGGGAAATTGTGTGAAGTGTTCTTGCCTCCACCAGTTCTCTACACCTGGAGTGGGCGGAGTTACTTTTGTGTGGTTGGAGGGGCTGGAGTAACTGTGGAAAGGTTTGACTGGGCAGAGTAACTATATGGATTGTTTGGAGTGAGTAAAGATAGTAGGCATTAAATGATGAAGTATTTCTTTCTTGCTAAATTACTGGCTATGTCATTTGTCTAACCTGTTTTACATAACATGTTTTCATGGGGAGTTTTCCTGAGACTGGCTGTGTGGGCGGAGCAGCTGTAAAATGAATGTAACGAGCCAGGCTGCAGCTGTGTTGCTATGGCAACTCACTCTGAGGTAACCAGAGAATGCACATTTAAACACATTTATAATGCACTGGTGGTTGCCATATTCAAATGGCTATAGCTTCAAAAGTATACATCCTACAGCAAAGAGCTTTATACTGTAAGACTCACAAGACCCAGGCCTACAATGTGTTATATAGCATGTCTCTGAAATATTAAAAATGAAGGCACATTCGCAGTTTAGAAATTGCCATTCAAATTTGTGGTGTCTAGAGTGGAGTTTCAATGAATGTCAATGGGAGGTGTGAGTTGCAAACAAAAGGTCATATTGTGAAAACTCTTAGGGCTATGGCTTAGCCTTGGACATTTTTAGCGGCAGCAGGGATAGCTGAACGTTTTGATATAAGATTTGTGGAGGTGGAGCTTAAAAATGAGGGAGAGGTCGCAGTTTAGAAATCATGTCCTGATTTTTCACTTCACACTCATCTCCCACTCTAGTTTTGAACATTCCTCCCATTCATTCCTATGGGAAAATTGCACCAGAAAAACGCCAATATTTCGGAAACCGTTTGGCGAAACATTCCACAAAGTAATAGCACACCATTTGGGAACGATCCGCACGTTTTGGTATATTATTGTCTATGTAGTGTAAAAACTGTGGGAGGAGTTACAGTGCAAAATATGGCTATAATAAGAATAATATATATGTGAGAGAACAATAAGTGATCTTGCCATGCAAGAACACTTAATGAGAGAGTCTTATTCAGGACTATAAGACCTTTCATTTGATATTAAGCATGGCATATACATATAGTGTTCAGAGCCTGATAATCCACATAGTATCAGATTCTGTATGATATGTATTAGAGATGAGCGAACTTCTCAAAAATTCGATTCGGGCGATTCGCCGAATTTCTCAGAGAAATTCTGGTTCGTCCAAATCGAACTTTTGCGAATCGCTCATCTCTGGTGGGAGCGGGGAGGTCAGCTGCGCTGTCAGCGGGCGGCGGAAGCAGCCGGCCTCCCCGCTCCCAGAAAGCCCTGAAATGGAAAAAAAAATGCCGGCATGGTGGGAGCGGGGAGGCCGGCTGCGCTGTCAGCGGGCGGCGGAAGCCGGCTTCCTCTGATGACGCGTCCTCTGATGACAGCTTACAGCGCAGCTGGCCTCCTCGCTCCCACCATGCCGGCATTTTTTTTTTCAGCAAACACTTACCGGCATGGTGGGAGTGGGGAGGCCGGCTGCGCTGTAAGCTGTCATCAGAGGACGCGTCATCAGAGGAAGCCGGCTTCCACCGCCCGCTGACAGCGCAGCCGGCCTCCCCGCTCCCACCATGCCGGCATTTTTTTTTTTATTTCAGGGAAAATTCGGTCAGCACGAACCACTAAAAATTCGGGTTCGTGCTGAATCGAATTTTCCCTGAAATTCGGAGCGAATTCAGGTTCATTAGAACCGATTCGCTCATCCCTAATATGTATGTATGTTTAGGTTCATTTAACTAAGAAGTTAATGGGGATCATGCATTTCTTGGTTACAATATAACATGCATATTGTGGGAGTTATACTCTTTATAAAATATGTATCTAATCTCATAGAGGCCGGATGTGGGCAGATCTTGGCAGACACCCCACGAGGCGGGGAATACTGGTCACACCCCTTAGTGTTGGTAGATTAGTGAGGTTACTGGGACGACTAGTCAGTCAGACAATGGATGGGCCTCTTACCAAGATGAAGCAACCATAAGTATCCTCTCTTGTATCTCTGTCTATCTCTAACATATACTTTACTATAACTAATGTATAATTTACTACTTATGTAACAACTGCCTGTAATATCTAAGGTTATCTGGGGAAACGTCATGACCATATTGGGTTAGTGAAGGTTATTTACTGTGCTGGTAAATTAAACCCGTTTTAATTTATACATCTTACTGTGTGTGTGGTGGATAATTTCTCACACAATAGATTATATGTGCAAAGTATTAAAGGTATTTAATATATTTCTCCTCGGGAAATTTCACTGGACAGCCTAAGCGACCATCGGTTTGTAACAAATTAGTGGCCGCTGGGCTGATATGATTATTAGTATTTGCAATATTTATAATATTAATCTCTATTAGTAATATTGGGGATTGATGTGCAACAAACATTAATAAAAATCATATACTCCCCCCTATTTCACAGAACAAAACAGACAGTGTGTCCTTCAAAGAACCCCCTCAATCTGTAAAAAATCAATATAGGGCCCCCTTGCCCCCACTTGGGCCAAACAGCATCCCCTCCATCTGTAAACCCTAAAGGTGGGCCATGTCAGTGTAACAGTAGATACAGTCTGCTTTCTCTTCTTCCTGAACTACCTTCCAGCAGACCCACACAGTTCCTGCGCCATCATTCCCCCGGCTGCCAGAAGCACAACAGGGATGTGGCGACAAGAGTGCGCATGGCAATACGTGATACTGGCCACCTGTCGGGGGGATGCAGACTGCCATCAAAATGGCAAGGAGCTGTTCTTCTACAGCTGCAGGGATTATTAACCTCTAAGTTGCTGGAGAGACTCACTGCCATGAGCCCATCAGTTATGCCGCCAGCCACTTGGGGCATTTAAGTTCCCTAATCAATCTCCTATGGTCCAAGGTCACTAGTCATAAGTTGAATAAAGTCTGCTCCTTCCCAAGGGTCCTCAATCGTTATAGCTAATGCCTAGGGCTGGCTTTGTTGTTGTTTCAGACTCACATCATTATTGGGTAGAGGCGATCCCATTTGCAGAGTCTGCCTTTAACAATGCTCCTAGTTCACTCTCTTGTATCTCTCCAAATAATAGATGCCAAGTATTGCATAATGGTCAGGGGAAGCCCATTACTCACCCTATTTCTGAGGCATCGCTCCCCTGGTGACATCTGGCAGCCAGTGGCATCCACAGGGGGCATAGTGCTGTGTGTGCCCCTGGGCAGCCAGTGGCACCCACAGGGGGCATTGGGGGATTGCATAGCGCTGTGTGTGCCCCTGGGCAACCAGTGACAGTCACAGGGCACCGGGCTTCCATGTGAAGAGTGAACAGTGATAAAGGATATCTTAAGTTACCATATGATTTGCCCCTTATTGGCAAGATCACCTGCCAATAAGACGCACCTAGGATTTGGAGGAGGAAACCAAATATTCTTAACCAAATGGTATGCTAAAATACACCCCCAATCACCCTATTACAGACAGTGTGCAGAACCCCCCCCCCCCCCAAGTCACCCTATTACAGACTCCACATTACAGGCAGCGACTGGTAACCCAAATTACAGGCAGTTTGAGGCATCCCCACTGAAAGCAGTGTGAAGCATCCCAAATTCTGGAAGTGTGTGTGGCATCCGAATTACAGGCAGTGTCTGTATCATCATCGAGCGAGCATCCCATTTACAGGCAGTGTCTGTGGCATACCAACTACAGGCAGTGTCTGTGGCATACCAAATGATATGCTAAAATACAACCCCCCCAATCACCCTATTACAGACCCCACATTACAGACAGTGTGCGGTTACCCGAATTACAGGCAGTTTGAGGCATCCCAATTAATGGCAGTGTGAAGCATCCCAAATTCTGGAAGTGTGTGTCGCATCCCAATTACAGGCAGTGTGCGGCATCCCAAATACAGGCAGCATGTGTCGCATCCCATTTACAGGCAGTGTGTGTGGCATCACAATTACAGGCAGTGTGTGTATAGCATAGAGCGCCAGACGCTGTGTGATTAAAGTCTGTTTTTGAACACATATCTACCTGTAACAAAGCGAAAACACATTGAATGACATTGTTGTAACATTGTAACATTAATACTTTAGTGCCAGACATGTAATGACTATTCTGCATAAAAAAACAAAAAGTCAAAAAAGTTTTTAAAAGTGTTTGTTGCAGCCAGGAGAGGTCACACAATGATTGGAGCAAAAAAAAAAAAATAAATAAATAAAAAATGTCAAACACAAGCAAATGAACGGCCATTGAAATGTATAGGAGAGCGACAGTGAGCGAAAGGTAATACCTGGTGCTCTGGAAGCTAGAGTGTCGGCGCTATACGCTGAGCCGCCTGTAATAATACATGTGATGCTACATGGTGCTGTTAGAGTTGCTCACCAGATTCGCTTTCATAAATGTGGTTTTGTGTACAGCGCCCAGCGTTCACCAGACACTGCCTGCCGTTACGAGGCGCTACCTGGCGCTATACCTTCTTAAATAACCCCCTCAATTTACAAAAACATGATTGCTAAGATTTCAAAGATGGGAAACAAAAATGCTGCAAATTCTGATAGAGAAAATGTTTCAAGCAATAAGGGAATATATATAATTGGGGGCTGGTAACTTGCTATGTTATTTTAATATTTGTATTTCTATCGGAGATCCCTCTAAAATAACATTTTTTTTTTATTTCACAGATGCCTTAGTTCACAATGTCAGAACACGAAAATGTCACATTATCAATGGATACTTTATTTTCTCTGATCATCAAGGCATTTGATGCTTTGAAAAATTCCAGTGAAACACAACCTAACGAGTTGCAGCGGACCACGATCCATGAAGACTTGGCCGGAACCGTGACGTTCATCATGGTGTTTATAGCCATATTTTCCTTTTTCATTGTTGCTGTGCTGGTGACCGCCATCAAGGCAAGGTCAAACGATCAGCTGGAAGAACAATATCTCAGCAACTGCAATTTAGTTGCATCTGATCCAAGAAGTGCTGTATTTTTTCACGCGCCTAAATTTATGATTCATGAAAATAAGGCAGTTGAGTGATAAAGACTATCCAATAATTTGCATAATATTTCAACCTTGTTTCTTCTACTAATTCTGCAGTTGTAGCTGCAGAGTATACTTAATAAATTATCTTTTTTTTTTTTAAAGTTGTATTGTCCTGTTTTTTTGCAACTGCTGTAATTCCTCAACGAAGACAACAACAAAGAGCATCCATCTGCATCCCCTCAGGGGTGGTCAAATCTAGGCCCTTATTTATGAAGGAATAGCAACGGGTAGCGACTGATGAGTGACCGGTAATGACGGGCACCGCCACGAGAACGCCGGCTCCCCACCACAATCACACATTTATCAAGCCAATCCTGCTTAGCGACTGAGATAGCGCCATATAGCGACTCATTCCTCATTATTCCAGCCTCAGCCCACAGCGCCAGCGTCCGACCTTGAACAGCGACAGGTATGACCTCTCGCTACCTGGCGCTCTACAATGCATTTCAATGGAACAATCTTTAAATATTCATAATTAATTTTTTTTTTTTTAAATGTGACATATTCTGTGACCACTTCTGCCATTTTAGAAAATTGTACAGAATTGATATTACAGGTCTGATATTAATGTATTCATATTACTAAATTATTTAAAAATAATTTTTTTTGGGTTCACAAAAATATGGTGGTTTGGGGCTTAAAAAACTACTTTTAACACATCGCTGCCAGCGCTCTGGGGTTTAAACATGCATTTCACAGCGCTTGAATTTTTTGAGCGTGATTTTTTGATGAATATGGTGGGAGCCGGTCGCTCTGACCAGTCGCTATCATGCACACCCATACATCGCAGAAACTGTCAAATAGCGACTCCTAACCTTGTATTCAACATTACTGCACACCGACTGAGTCGCTGTCAACAACCGAACAACGGCCAAGCACAGCGACTACTAGCGGGCGCTGTGAAAATACCGCTACAGTCGCTCAACTGTCGCTACCTGCCGCTATTAATGAATCGGCCTCCCCGTTTCAGTGGATTTAAGAAGAATATCTTTTTTTTTAAATCCAACTGCAGGTATCCCCCCCCACTTCTAATGGCCGCTTTAGTATGGAGGGTTAAACTGTACTCTGGTTTTAGACAAAGTGCTAAATTAAAAGTCGGACCCAAACAACACAGTCAGTGAATATAGGGCCAACTCAGCACTGTGAGAGTGTTTTCCTCAGCAGTTTTTTGCACAGCTAAAATGGTGCTGAATTGTGCTAAGGAAAACAATTCTAAAATGTTATTTCTCACAAAAAATGAGAGAGGAAAAATCACGGTGCTGAATCAGCACTTATGTGTTTAAATACTATCCTTCACCATTTGATCAGTCTCTGATATAAGCCACCATCTGCACAGTTTCAGACATTGGCCTTGATTCAATAAAGGTAGAAAAAAATTCTCATGGTAGTAAAAAATTCAATTCATGAGAAAAAAACCTGAGAATGTCACTGTTACTGAATCACTAGATAAAAAGACAATGAAAGTCAATGGCAGCTTTTACTACAGTGTAGAAAGGAGTAAACAGTTCTCTACTTTTCTTAGTAGTAAACAATTCCCATTGACTTTCATTGTCTTCTTAGCTGTTTTTTTTATTTTTTATTTTTTTTTTAATTAAATGTTTTTATTGAAAGGAAGCAATAGTTACAGCGCTTAGCAGCGCAGTGCCAAGAAAATAAAATGCAAGTATTACAGCCATCAAACAGGGTAGCATCATACAATGTAATTTACCATCAACCAAAATCAGACACGAGGATGGCAAGATAAAATATAGGGCAACGTGGAGCCCTGCGCCAGGTGTTGTAAACTGCAATTCCGCTCAACAACCTGATACAGCAGCTGCAACCCATGCCTCCAACCATTTTATAAACAGGTAAAAGAACAGGGAAAGAACCCACAAGCAAAACTATTAGGAGACAAGTAACGTAGGGGGGGGGGGGAGAGGGGGAGGAGAGACAAAACAGACACATCAAGGGGGGAAAACATGGGGAAGGAGAGACAAACAATGACAAGAAAAGAGGGAGGGTCAGGGGGGAGATCCAATCCTCAAAAAAAAAACCAAAAAAAAAAAAAAAAACCCGGGAAGGACCAGGCTATGTATACTGAAGGAAGTCGGAGGAGAAAGTGAAACTGTCCCAGATCTGCCAGGTTCTCCTATGCTTTTCCAGAGTCCCTTTCAGCGAGGCCGTAAGCTCCTCCATCCTACAAATATCCCGCACGACGGCCAGCCACTGCGCAATTGTGGGGGGATCAAGGGACCTCCACTTAGCCGGGACGCAGGTTCTGGCAGCACTCAAGAGGGGGGCAAGCAGGGATCTACGCCTGGATCTCATAGAGACCGGTGCAAGGTTAAGTAGATAGCATGCGGGGTCCTCCCCCAAATCAACATCCGTCAATTTCTTGACAATCTCTCTCACACCTACCCAAAAGCTAGACAGCTTCTCACACTCCCAAAAGATGTGTGTCATAGTCCCCCTCACCTGCAAGCACCTCCAGCAAAGGGGGGAGGAAGAGGGAAACATTTTTGCTAGCACCGCTGGGACCCGGTACCAGCGTGATAAAATTTTGAAATTAGTCTCCTGATACTTGCAAGAGATAGAGCTCTTATGGGCCAACTGGACCATAGCCAGTCGTTGCTCCTCCGTAAAGGTCCTACAAAGTTCCCTCTCCCAACCCCTCACGTAGGAGGGAGCAAAGTCCCCAGGAGGCTCCGTCAGCAGCGAGTAGGAATATGACAGGGCACCCCTAAAATGACCCGAATCTAAACAGGTATGTTCAAATTGCATTAACTGTCTAGACGCTGTGCATTCAACAGACCGCTGGTAATGCAGAAGTTGAAGGGTTTGTAACTGCGTAATTGGTCTGAGCGCAAGGTCAGCGACCAAAGTCTCCGGCCTCCTCCACACACCACCCACCTGCATATGGAGTCTCCTGTAACAATTCTGCCTGATCCAAGCTCTGAAGGGACCTCCCGCTATCTCCACCGGAAAATCACCCTACCAACTGTAGGGTGCGTACTCAGCTGTGAAAGTCTATGCAGTGGGATCCAAGGCAGTCCAGGAAGAGGGCAGGGGGAAGCAACCTGCTCCATCTGAACCCATTGCTTCAGAGCAGAGTGACGGCACCAATCAATTACACGGCTCAAATGAGCCGCAGCATGGTAACGCCTCCAATCCGGGAGACCCAATCCCCCCCTAGATTTAGAGACCGTCAGCAGAGAGGCCGCCAGACGATGAGAGCGACCAGCCCAAACAAATCTAGTACATATACCAGTAAGCTGCTTAAAGAAGGTAGGGGGGATGTCTATTGGAAGGGCCTGAAACAGATATAGCACCCTAGGGAGGATGTTCATCTTGATGACGCTGACGCTTCCAAACCAAGAGTAAACCCCTTTGTTCCACTTAAGGAGGTCCTCCTCCAACCTTTTTAATAGTGGGGGAAAGTTTAAAGCGTACGTTCCCTGCAGCCTGGAAGGGATACGTGTGCCCAAGTATGTAACGGCCTCCCGCTCCCATTTAAAATGAAAGTTTTCCGTGACGTGTCTCAAGCGCTCCGCAGGAATGGTAATGTTTAAGGCAGAGGACTTCTGATAATTGATTTTGTAATTAGAGACCTCCTGAAAGTTTCGGATCTCAGCAAGCAGATTCGGCAAAGTGATCTCAGGCTTTGCAATGAAAAACATTAAGTCGTCGGCGTAAGCCGCTACCTTGTGCTCAGTCCCTCCCACCCTCACTCCCGAAACATCAGCGTTTTGCCTAATCAAACATAGGAATGGCTCCAACGAGAGAATAAAGATGAGAGGGGAAAGCGGGCAGCCCTGTCGCGTCCCATTAGATAAATTAAAAGCCCGGGAAGGTACGCCATTCACCACCACGGACGCCGAGGGACAAGTGTAGGAGGCCAGGACCCTGTTGAGCATCCTGTCACCCAACCCAATGTAACGCAAAGTCTCCTCAAGGAAGACCCAGCTTACCCGGTCAAAAGCCTTTTCGGCATCCGTGGAGAGAAGCAGCGCGGCCTCCCGAGTCTGTCGAGCGTGATGAATCACGTTCAGGACTCTAGTGGTATTGTCCCTCCCCTCGCGATTGGGAACGAAGCCCACCTGATCCCAGTGAATGAGGTCCGGAAGAAGTGGGGCAAGCCTATCCGCCAGAATTTTGTTGTAGATCTTAAGGTCACAATTCAGTAGAGAAATGGGCCTGTAGCTACCGCACTGCGCTGGGTCCTTACCCGGCTTAGGGATCACGGCAATGCCAGCCCACAGGGTATCTCGAGGGGGGGGAAGGCCATCACTCAAAGAGCCGAAAGAGGAAATAAAATGTGGGCCTAAAGTGCCCGCCAGTTCCTTATAGTATTCCAGACTGTATCCATCTGGACCAGGTGCCTTTCCAGGTTTCATGCTCCTGATGGCCTTTGTAAACTCCCCCGCGTCAATCTCCCCTCCAGGGCCTCCACCACGCTCTGCCCAAGCCGGGTGAAGGTCCGATTTCCGTATGTAAGACCTCACCTTCTGCCGATGTGCCAAAGACTCATTTTGCGGCAGATTGTACAGGTCATCGTAAAAGTCCCTAAAGGTTCTAGCTATATCCCCTATTTTGTAGTGCCTAGCACCTCCGGGGTCAAGGATGCTGGGAATAAAATTCCTAGAACGCTGACCTCTCAGAGCTCTAGCAAGGGCCCTACCACTTTTGTTACTAAACTCATAAAAATACCTGCGACATCTCGCAATCTGTCCCCTAACCTTTACAAAGCTAATATCACGAAGGGCCTCGCGCAATTTAATCAATTTGGCAGACATCACGGGGTCCAAAGACTGTTTATGTCTGGTCTCCAGACTCCGTAGCTCCTGAAGCAGGAGAGCTGTTTGTTTTTCCCTTTCTTTCTTAAGATAGGCGCCCCATCTAATTAATAGGCCCCGAATCACACATTTGTGAGCCTCCCACTGAGTCATACGCGACACGTCAGGAGTATTGTTCTCAGTGAAGAACTCGGTGATTGCCGTCTGAATTTCCGCCTTAAACGCAGGGTCCTGCAGGAGAGAGCTATTGAGCCTCCAATGCCCCGAAGGGGGGGGGAGAATCCGGAACCGATAAGGTGACTGAAATAGGAGCGTGATCAGAGATTGAAATCGAGCCAATAGAAGGCCGCGAGATAAGATGTACATACCTATGAGGGATCAAGAACCAGTCTATACGTGAATATGTGTTGTGAGGGGGGGAAAAATAAGTATAATCCCTCCCCCTGGGGTTGACTATCCTCCACACATCAAGGAGTTGATGGTCAAACAGGAGAGCCTTAACCCTCCTAATAGCCGAATAAGGAACACTAGAAGTCCCCCTAGAGGTATCAATTTGAGGGTCCAGTACACAATTAAAATCCCCTCCCAGAAGGAGAATACCGGCAGTGAACTCCGCCAGCCTCTCCAAGGTAGACCTCAAGAAGCTAGCTTGATTTGAGCTTGGGCAGTAGCAAGTCGCGAGCGTCACCCTCTGTGCATAGAGAAAGCCCTTAACAAAAAGGTACCTACCCTCGCAATCGTGAACCACCTCCTCCAACGTCCAAGGGAGGTATCCCGCTAGGACGATGGCCACCCCCCTAGACTTAGAGTCAGGAGAAAGGCCATGATACTGGCGACGAAAGTGACGGCTAGACAAGTTATGCACCCTCCCCACCTTAAGATGAGTTTCCTGAAGAAAGGCAATCCCTGCTCCCAGGCGTTTCAACTCACCCAGAACAGAAGCACGCTTTACAGGGGAGTTCAGGCCCTTAACATTCAGCGAAGGACATTGGACTTTGGACATGGCAGTGCAGGGCTGACAACCCCTATCTCAAGGACAAAAGATTCTGAGAGGAGGGAGTTCACAAGCAAACGAAGAGACGAGGGAGGAGGGTAAAAAGACCAGTAAAAGAGGGAGGAGAGGGATGGGACGAAAGAGCACTAGACAACAAGGGAAGACGACCACAGGAGGGGGAGGAAGATACAAAAGGAGAAAACACACAATGAACTAAAACTTACGGGGCAAAAAAAAACCTAGTGTATAAGGGAAAATTCAAACCCAGAGGGATCTAAATGGGGAAGGAATCTTCCTGTCCCAAAAAAAGGAAACCCCTAGGTGCCCGGGGGTTACCAAAAAAAGCCAGCCCAGAAGGCCACAGGGTCCTGGCCTACGGTGAGGGCGAAACGGGTCCGAGAGACGGAGGAGGTCCCCCCGACCGACCCACGGTTAGATTGTCTGTAGGGCAACCACCATAAAGTACACTAACAGAAGAGAACCCCGCCACAGGGCAACACCCACATGAACACCAATGCAAAGAAATTAATGAAAAACCCACGCCCGCCGAACCGCCACGCAGCGAAGGGCCCGGCTGCGGCCCCAAGGGCCCACAAACCAGAGGCCGATCAAAGCGGGCAGGCCGGCCGGTACCGAGACCATGTATATGAACAGTGATTGCTTTAAACAATGACGCAAGAGGCTCGAGAGTCGCCAGGACCACCCCCACGGTGTAGCCCCAAGAGCACCCAAGAGGCACACCCAGAGCACGAGGTCAGGCACGGGGAGATGGAGCGCCACGCATAGCGCACCGCTCCATACCCCCCCCCCACAGGGAGATCAAAATAAAAGAGGGGGGGGGTGACGACCCACCGAGCCCGAAGCGTAAATAACCAAAATAGGTAGTGCGGACATCAACTTGCAAAGTAAAAAATTATTATTATTATTACGAATGTCCATCTGCAAACATACAGTCAAAAGAAATGCTATAGACAGTTAAGCAAGTATGTAACAGGATTCAGAGCTCGTCGCAGGCCGGTCCCGGGAGATAAGTCCCATCACGCAGGAGCAAAAGCTCGTCGCGGAAGGCCAGTCAAAGAGAAAGGCACAATGCACCTCAGGAGAAGCCTCCGAGACACAGACTCAGCAGGCAGACCGAGTAATACAAGGGAGGATCAGCCCGACGAGCCCGAAACGCAATCATCAAATGCACACAGTTTAAAGAGCAGTCAACATAGCTAGAACAGTGAATGCTAACACCGCTGGTGGCAATGAAGCTCGCCTAGTCCTCACTGGCCAAGCGACGGGGAGCTCTCACTGTCCCACCGCCGCGTCCCCTGCAGGCCTCGGCACCTTCCCTCGCCCGGCGGATCCGCTGTGGCCGACCCCCGGAGGGCCGAGGGGGACCAAAGGAGAGGGAGACATCACGCCAATCCAGGATCTCCACCCGGGGGGAGTCCAGGAAGATGAAAAGATCTGGAAGATCCGCTTGGATTTTCACAGTGAAAGTACGCTGATTCCGGCGAACCACAAGATGAAAAGGGTATCCCCAACTATATGAACCGCCACACTCCCGGATCTTAGACAGCAAGGGCTTCAGGCCCCGCCTCATCAAAAGAGACCTACGCGAGACATCAGGAAACAACTGCAGAGACGCTCCATCGAAGCAAATCTGGCCATGCGCCCAAGCCTTCGCCAAGATGTCCTCCTTCACGGTGTAATAATGCAGGCAACAGACAACGTCACGCGGGCGAGCAAGGTCAGAAGATCTGGGGCCAAGGGCCCTGTGGACCCGATCAATCACGATCTCGGTGTCAGGAGGGTGGCAGAGTAACTCATTGAAAATGCCGATGACGGTAGGTCTAAGCTGCTCCGGTCCCGTCGCCTCGGGGAGGCCCCTGATACGGATATTATTGCGACGGCTCCTGTTTTCGAGGTCGTCCAGGTGCAAGACCGCCATCTGTGCCACAGCCTTCTGCTGGGTCAAGTCCCGCTCCAACGCCTCCAACCTCAGAGTAGTCGTGGTGCGAAACTGCTCCAATGAGTCGACTCTGACATCAAGACCGCCCACCGACTGCTGCAGATCAGAGATGTCCTTCTTAAACGTGCTCTCAACCCTGTTGATGAAGGATTCCAGGTCTTCCCTTGATGGCAACAATTTCAGCTCGGCTTTTAGGGTTGCTAGGATGGGGTCAAGGTGATAATGCGTCGTCGTCGGGGGAGCATGCAGGGTCTGCAAGGTAGTCACCGAACGTGCCGACGCCCCCTCCACTGCTGAGGAGCCGCACAGCGTCGGGTCTCGAGGGCATCCCGAGCCCACAAGCGTGGGAGGCCGGACCGGGCGGGCAATATTATGGTCAGGTGCTGGCGCCCCATTGCTGCAAGGCTCCACCACAACTCTCCTCCCCTCCACCGTGGTGCGGCCACGAGGCCAAGTAGAGGAAGAAGAGTCACTCCTCTGCTGCCACGCAGGGGAAGGGGGCATCCCAGGCGAGGCTCCGCGCTCAAACCAGGCCCCACTCACAGTCGGAGAGGCCAGTGCCGCAGTTGCTCCCGGCGAAGCACCCGTAGAGGCCGACACGCTCCGAAGCTGGGGGAACTCCAGCAGGGACCCCCCATCCGGGCCGGGGCTGAACCCCATCTCAGGCGGCTCTTTCCATGACAGCGGGGAGGGGGCGTCCATGGGTGAAGCACCCGGAGAAACGGTCATGGGCTCTGATCCAGCCAGGCGCCCCCCATGTTGTGGCGAGGGCGGGCAGTCAGGGCTTGGGCAGACAGATGTAGAACGGTCTGGGCAAGTGTTCACAGGCTGCATTTCAGCCACTATGTGGCCTGATAGGGCTTGGCTCCTCTGCCCCTTATCCCCCATAATTGCAGGCGGCACAGGGGTTAATGGTGGGCATCCCCCCTTCTGAACCATTTGACAACCACGGCTTCCAGGCCCAGCTCCCTTCCCAGCCGGCAAGGGAGCGCAGATGACACCAGGGCTCTCCTGATCTGAGCAACTGCTGCTGTCTGACGAGCTCCATCCAGGCTGGCGCCGCTCCCCGACCTCATCTGCGGCTTCTGCTGCTTCTTCACGGCCGCCGCCGCCTTCACTATTCGCGGGAGGTGGCACAGACCAGCGCCACGCTCCGGCGCCCATCACATCGCAGCCAGCGGCACCGTCTCGTGGACCGGGCCCCCCCGCCGAGGGCCGGGCTCCCCCCTCTTCAGCCGGCACACTCACCGGCACAGAAGCCGACGTTCTCCTCGCCCGCTCCGGAGGATCTCCCCGCGCGCTGCAGGCAACAGCCCCTTCATTCTCCGGCGCCGCCATCTTGGGAGTCCCCGCTCTGCCGCCTCTCCCGCGATCCGGAGCCAGGTAAGAGCTGATCTTCCTGTGGGAAGGGGATGGGGATTTGTTCTTTAGCTTCCTACCTTAGCCATGGCTCCTGGCACCGGGTATAAGTGGATAAAAGCCCCAAAAAGTGCAGATAAATGGGTCGGCCGGAGGGAGCTCAAAAGGTGTGCGACCTCACGCTCTCATCGCCGGCCACGCCCCCCGTCATCTTAGCTGTTGATTCAGCAACAGTGACATTCTCAGGCTTTTTTCTCATGAATGGAATCTTTTACTACCATGAGAATTTTTTTCTACCTTTATTGAATCGAGGCCATTGGCCTTGATTCACTAAGGCCTTGATTCCCAAAGAGTTGAAAAAAACTCTCATGGTAGTAAAAAATTCAATTCATGAGAAAAAAGCCTGAGAATGTCACTGTTACTGAATCACCAGATAGGAAGACAATGAAAGTCAATGGCACTTTTTTACTCTTGAAAAAGATAATGAACTTTTTACCTCTTTTTACCTGTAGTAAAAAGTTTTTTTCAACTCTTTGGGAATCAAGGCCTAAGAGTTGAAAAAAAATTTCATGGTAGTAAAAAATTCAAATCATGAGAAAAAAGCCTGAGAATGTCACTGTTACTGAATCACCAGATAAAAAGACAATGAAAGTCAATGGTACTTTTTTACTCTTGAAAAAAGTATTGAACTTTTTACCTGTAGTAAAAAGTGCCATTGACTTTCATTGTCATCCTATCTGGTGATTCACTAACAGTGACATTCTCAGGCTTTTTTCTCATGAATTGAATTATTATTCATATATATTGTTCATATATAATTAAGTTATTTTCTACCATTTGTGAATCAATGCCATTCTCTTAAATGTGTCCAGAGCTTTTACAAAGTTCCAAACTTAAGGCCCACATCTGGTCAACTGGGTAGAGAAAATAAAGTGGTATTACAACCGCATATCGGAGACACGTCTAGGGCAGGGCAGCCTGAAGGGCCAGTTATGCTTATTGTAATTATTAAATTGAACCTTATTGAAAACTTATGGGTTTATGGGAACATACTTTAAGGCATTCTTACAGTAAGGAACTTACATTAAGGTGTACTAAAGAGGCATTCTTCATTCAGGCCCAATGTTGACAATGTTCCTAGAGTATACATCCAGAACACCTCACGCTTAATAACAACATCTTAGTGGTTTCAGGTGGACCTGCAGTCCCAATCTCCACAATAACCATCCATCTTAATTCTGTCACCTGGTAGCATTTATTAAACTAACTTGTAAGGGGCACTACTCTAAGTCTCCTACAAACATAAATAATTCCAGCCTGGGTGCTCCCTGAATTCCATAACACCAATTATGGAACAACTAGAAAAAAAACACATGGAATTCATATCAATTGATGGGCACACCAGCAGGTACGATAAGGATAAGAAGATAATTTTATTAATTCCATCATGAGTTAAAAACCACAAAAACACACAAGACTACTTAAAAACAAAGATCAATAGCCTCCTGAGTATATTACAATCTATTTGCAACATTTATCCAACAATACTTCATGTTATCTACAACAATTGATGCAAGAATAATCCATATAAATCACATATATTAAAGATAAAACCAGGTACAGGCAGTACAATATGAAGGAAAATTTATATACACTGTGCAAGTCAGACCAAAATAAATCCGCTACTACCTGTGCCCCAATGTGGAGCCTGTGGTATAATATACCAGTAATTATAATTAGTGATGAGCGAGTAGTATTCGACCGAGCCGGTATTCGATCGAATACTACGCTGTTCGTCATACTCGATTTCGATCGAGTACAGCGGCGATGGCGCACTCACAATTCGTTTCCCCTCCCACCTTCCCTGGCGCGTTTTTTACACCAATCACCATGCAGGGGGGGTGGGACAGGTCCTGGGAGGACGCTGGCATCGCGAAAACGGCGTCTACACGCATTGGCTGGAAAAACCATGTGACCTCGAATATACAAAACTCAGCACTTCCTCTTCGTCAGCATTAGCAGCTTGAACTTAGTGAGGGACAGACGCTCACAGCAGGGAAAGACAGGCTGTCGCTGGCAGGGCCCCAGAAGCTCGGAATATCGCTTTTACCACCATCTATACCAGCTACCAGAAGACAAGACAGTCCTTAAGAGCCCTTATTAGGGCTGCTACGCTGAACAGTATATAGCTCATTTTCTATTTAGTCAGGCAGGGCCCCAGAAGCTCAGAATATACCTTTTACCACCATATATACCAGCTACCAGAAGACAAGACAGTCCTTAATAGCCCTTATTAGGGCTGCTACGCTGAACAGTATATAGCTCATTTTCTATTTAGTCAGGCAGGGCCCCAGAAGCTCAGAATATACCTTTTACCACCATATATACCAGCTACCAGAAGACAAGACAGTCCTTAATAGCCCTTATTAGGGCTGCTACGCTGAACAGTATATAGCTCATTTTCTATTTAGTCAGGCAGGGCCCCAGAAGCTCAGAATATACCTTTTACCACCATATATACCAGCTACCAGAAGACAAGACAGTCCTTAATAGCCCTTATTAGGGCTGCTACGCTGAACAGTATATAGCTCATATTCTATGTAGTCAGGCAGGGCCCCAGAAGCTCAGAATATACCTTTTACCACCATATATACCAGCTACCAGAAGACAAGACAGTCCTTAATAGCCCTTATTAGGGCTGCTACGCTGAACAGTATATAGCTCATTTTCTATTTAGTCAGGCAGGGCCCCAGAAGCTCAGAATATACCTTTTACCACCATATATACCAGCTACCAGAAGACAAGACAGTCCTTAATAGCCCTTATTAGGGCTGCTACGCTGAACAGTATATAGCTCATTTTCTATTTAGTCAGGCAGGGCCCCAGAAGCTCAGAATATACCTTTTACCACCATATATACCAGCTACCAGAAGACAAGACAGTCCTTAATAGCCCTTATTAGGGCTGCTACGCTGAACAGTATATAGCTCATTTTCTATTTAGTCAGGCAGGGCCCCAGAAGCTCAGAATATACCTTTTACCACCATATATACCAGCTACCAGAAGACAAGACAGTCCTTAATAGCCCTTATTAGGGCTGCTACGCTGAACAGTATATAGCTCATTTTCTATTTAGTCAGGCAGGGCCCCAGAAGCTCAGAATATACCTTTTACCACCATATATACCAGCTACCAGAAGACAAGACAGTCCTTAATAGCCCTTATTAGGGCTGCTACGCTGAACAGTATATAGCTCATATTCTAAGTAGTCAGGCAGGGCCCCAGAAGCTCAGAATATACCTTTTACCACCATATATACCAGCTACCAGAAGACAAGACAGTCCTTAATAGCCCTTATTAGGGCTGCTACGCTGAACAGTATATAGCTCATTTTCTATTTAGTCAGGCAGGGCCCCAGAAGCTCAGAATATACCTTTTACCACCATATATACCAGCTACCAGAAGACAAGACAGTCCTTAATAGCCCTTATTAGGGCTGCTACGCTGAACAGTATATAGCTCATTTTCTATTTAGTCAGGCAGGGCCCCAGAAGCTCAGAATATACCTTTTACCACCATATATACCAGCTACCAGAAGACAAAAGAGTCCTTAATCCCTTATTAGTGCTGCTATGTTGAACAGTATATAGCTCATTTTCTATGTAGTCAGGCAGGGCCCCAGAAGCTCAGAATATAGCTTTTACCACCATATATACCAGCTACCAGAAGACAAGAGAGTCCTTAAGAGCCCTTATTAGGGCTACTATGAACAGTATATAGCTCATATCCTATGTAGTCAGGCAGGGCCCCAGAAGCTCAGAATATACCTTTTACCACCATATATACCAGCTACCAGAAGACAAGAGAGTCCTTAAGAGCCCTTATTAGGGCTACTATGAACAGTATATAGCTCATATCCTATGTAGTCAGGCAGGGCCCCAGAAGCTCAGAATATACCTTTTACCACCATATATACCAGCTACCAGAAGACAAGACAGTCCTTAAGAGCCCTTATTAGGGCTGCTACGCTGAACAGTATATAGCTCATATTCTATGTAGTCAGGCAGGGCCCCAGAAGCTCAGAATATACCTTTTACCACCATATATACCAGCTACCAGAAGACAAGACAGTCCTTAAGAGCCCTTATTAGGGCTGCTACGCTGAACAGTATATAGCTCATATTCTAAGTAGTCAGGCAGGGCCCCAGAAGCTCAGAATATACCTTTTACCACCATATATACCAGCTACCAGAAGACAAGACAGTCCTTAATAGCCCTTATTAGGGCTGCTACGCTGAACAGTATATAGCTCATTTTCTATTTAGTCAGGCAGGGCCCCAGAAGCTCAGAATATACCTTTTACCACCATATATACCAGCTACCAGAAGACAAGACAGTCCTTAATAGCCCTTATTAGTGCTGCTATGTTGAACAGTATATAGCT
The DNA here is from genome assembly GCA_027917425.1 of Gastrophryne carolinensis. Lineage (NCBI taxonomy): Eukaryota > Metazoa > Chordata > Amphibia > Anura > Microhylidae > Gastrophryne > Gastrophryne carolinensis. The sequence continues at coordinate 487,227,967 of CM051236.1, read as the reverse complement.
CATTTTCTATGTAGTCAGGCAGGGCCCCAGAAGCTCAGAATATAGCTTTTACCACCATATATACCAGCTACCAGAAGACAAGAGAGTCCTTAAGAGCCCTTATTAGGGCTACTATGAACAGTATATAGCTCATATCCTATGTAGTCAGGCAGGGCCCCAGAAGCTCAGAATATACCTTTTACCACCATATATACCAGCTACCAGAAGACAAGAGAGTCCTTAAGAGCCCTTATTAGGGCTACTATGAACAGTATATAGCTCATATCCTATGTAGTCAGGCAGGGCCCCAGAAGCTCAGAATATACCTTTTACCACCATATATACCAGCTACCAGAAGACAAGACAGTCCTTAAGAGCCCTTATTAGGGCTGCTACGCTGAACAGTATATAGCTCATATTCTATGTAGTCAGGCAGGGCCCCAGAAGCTCAGAATATACCTTTTACCACCATATATACCAGCTACCAGAAGACAAGACAGTCCTTAAGAGCCCTTATTAGGGCTGCTACGCTGAACAGTATATAGCTCATATTCTATGTAGTCAGGCAGGGCCCCAGAAGCTCAGAATATACCTTTTACCACCATATATACCAGCTACCAGAAGACAAGACAGTCCTTAATAGCCCTTATTAGGGCTGCTACGCTGAACAGTATATAGCTCATATTCTATGTAGTCAGGCAGGGCCCCAGAAGCTCAGAATATAGCTTTTACCACCATATATACCAGCTACCAGAAGACAAGACAGTCCTTAAGAGCCCTTATTAGTGCTGCTACGTTGAACAGTATATAGCTCATATTCTATGTAGTCAGGCAGGGCCCCAGAAGCTCAGAATATAGCTTTTACCACCATATATACCAGCTACCAGAAGACAAGAGAGTCCTTAAGAGCCCTTATTAGGGCTACTATGAACAGTATATAGCTCATATCCTATGTAGTCAGGCAGGGCCCCAGAAGCTCAGAATATACCTTTTACCACCATATATACCAGCTACCAGAAGACAAGAGAGTCCTTAATCCCTTATTAGTGCTGCTATGTTGAACAGTATATAGCTCATTTTCTATGTAGTCAGGCAGGGCCCCAGAAGCTCAGAATATAGCTTTTACCACCATATATACCAGCTACCAGAAGACAAGACAGTCCTTAAGAGCCCTTATTAGGGCTACTATGAACAGTATATAGCTCATATCCTATGTAGTCAGGCAGGGCCCCAGAAGCTCAGAATATACCTTTTACCACCATATATACCAGCTACCAGAAGACAAGACAGTCCTTAAGAGCCCTTATTAGTGCTGCTATGTTGAACAGTATATAGCTCATTTTCTATGTAGTCAGGCAGGGCCCCAGAAGCTCAGAATATCGCATTTACCACCATATATACCAGCTACCAGAAGACAAGAGAGTCATTGAGAGCCCTTATTAGGGCTGCTATGTTTTAAAAATTGTGTGGAGGCCCAAGAGCTGAGACCTTTTAAAAATTGTGTGGAGGCCCAAGAGCTGAGACCTTTTAAAAATTGTGTGGAGGCCCAAGAGCTGAGACCTCTTAAAAATTGTGTGGAGGCCCAAGAGCTGAGACCTTTTAAAAATTGTGTGGAGGCCCACGAGCTGAGACCTCTTAAAAATTGTGTGGAGGCCCAAGAGCTGAGACCTTTTAAAAATTGTGTGGAGGCCCAAGAGCTGAGACCTCTTAAAAATTGTGTGGAGGCCCAAGAGCTGAGACCTCTTAAAAATTGTGTGGAGGCCCAAGAGCTGAGACCTTTTAAAAATTGTGTGGAGGCCCAAGAGTTGAGACCTCTTAAAAATTGATTGTATTAAGCCTAAGAGGTGAGCCATAATTTTTTTCATTAATACAGCAATTCTACGGCGGTTAAGGAGGAGGAGGAGGAGGAGGAGGAGGAGGAGGAAATGGCACTTCATACAGATGGCACTTCACTCTTGGCTGCTTTCCACTGTTGTACAAGCAAAGTCCGGGTCAATCCACTTGCTGTTCATTTTGATTAGCATCAGCCTGTCGGCACTGTCGGTTGACAGGCGGCTGCGCTTATCGGTTATAATGCCCCCGGCTGCGCTGAACACACCCTTTCTGATAGCACGCTGGCGGCAGGGCAGGCAAGCACCTCCAAGGCGTACAGGGACAGTTCCAGCCACGTGTCCAACTTGGAGACCCAGTAAGTGTAGGTCGCCGAGGGATCGGGGAGGACAGGGGTGTGGTCTGCCAGGTAGTCCCGCAACATCCGCCGATACTTGTCCCTCCTGCTGATAGCGGGCCCCGCAGTGATGGAAGTTGCACGAGGGGGTGACATGAACGTGTCCCACACCTTGGAGAGTGTTCCCCTGGTGGCTGTGGGCCTGATCGATGTTGTCAGACTCTGGGAGACACTCTCCTCTCTGCCGCCAGCGATGCTGGGTGGGAAAATCTGCATCATGTTCTGCAAGAGTTCCCTCTGGTATTCCAGTAATCGATTCGTCCTCTCCTCTACCGGAATAAAAGAGGAGAAGTTATCTTTATACCGGGGGTCCAGGAGTGCGAAGACCCAGTATAGTTTGTTCTCCAATATCCAGACAACACGTATGTCCCGGGAAAAGCAGCCCAGCATGAAGTCAGCCATGTGTGCCAGACTCTGAGTAGGCATGACCTCACTGCCCCCACCAGAAGGATCATTTTCCATTTCCTCCTCTTCCTCCTCCTCTCCGCCCCATCCGCGCTGAACCAATGGGACGCACACAGCCTGACTGCTACCCTCGCCGCCAGCATCCTCTTCCACAGCCACCTCCACGTTGTCCTCCTCCTCCTCATCCTCCTCCTGCAACTGCCACCGAGCAGCAGACAAAAGTGTGGTCTGACTGTCTACCTGCGTTGCGTCTCCTCCTACCCCCATCTCCTCTGTGTGCAATGCGTTCTCCCTTATTGCGATGAGCGATTCTTTAAGGACGCCTAGGAGCGGGATGGTTACGCTCACTATAGCGTCCTCGCTGCTGACCTTCTTAGTGGACTCCTCAAAGATACGCAATACATCGCATATGTCTGCCATCCATGGCCACTCGTGGTTGGCAAACTGAGGGAGCTGAGTTGGAGGCACGCGTGGATGCATCATCTGGTACTCCATCAATGCTTTCTGCTGCTCACACACCCTGGCCAACATGCAATAGGTGGAATTCCAGCGAGTGGGCAGGTCGCACAACAGCCGATGTTGAGGCAAATGGAGGCGTTGCTGGATTTTTTTTTAAGCTAGCAGCAGCTACAGTTGACTTCCGAAAGTGAGCGCACAAGCGCCGCACTTTGACCAGTAGCTCTGCCAGGTTGGGGTAAGTCTTTAGAAACTTTTGTACTACCAAATTAAAAACGTGGGCCAGGCATGGTACGTGATTGAGTTCTGCAAGCTCCAGAGCCGCCACCAGGTTACGGCCGTTATCGCACACGACCATGCCTGGTCCTAGCTGCAGCGCCGACAGCCACATCTCTGTCTGCTGCAATATGGCGTGCCTCACCTCTGCGGCGCTGTGCTTCCTGTCGCCCAAGCTGATGAGCTTAAAGGAGCAGTATCGCGAAATTTGCATTAAAAAAGATAAATAATTAAATAGCCACACAATAGCTTCTAACATGTGTATGAATAATCTGGCGATAGAAAATGAAAAAAATATATGCCTCTCTTTTAAATTGTATAATTAAAATGGCTCAGTCCATTTGCTGAATAGGGGGATCTGCTGGCTTGTATTTAGTGAGCTGCTTCATTTAGCCCACTGGTCTCCTAGCAACACTTTACCTCAGAGGCTGACACTGTAACGGCTGTGTGTGTGGGAGGTGCTGCTTTTGTTATGAGACCAGGTGACTCTTATGTGTAAAATCTATACAAAATAAACTAAACTGACTGAAAATGACTGAAATTCTTCTTTGAATAACTGTTCAGAAAAAAACTAAAGGTATTAAAGTGGAACAAAACCCCATTCTAAATCAGGATGCCCACTGTGTGAAACGACCCCTGGATAACCACAGATCCCCCCATTTTTCTGGCGCTCACGCAGATAGTCATTTAGACAGGCCGGGCGGCCAGGAAGGTTACTGCTCAGGCTCCCCATCTGCGTGCAAACAGCGCTGATTGGATGAGAGTCCACGCATGCGCTGTGGGACAGGGAAAGGTACGTTTTCACAGGCGAACTTGGGGATTTCCCACATCAGGGCATCCCAAGTAGGGATGCCCCTAGGGGCACAAAACAAAACTCCAGATAGTGAAAATCCTGGGTTGGGCTTCGCTCAAAACACACAAAGCTGAAAGAAAGATCATATGGAAAAAAGAAAAATAAGAATATGAAAGAGAAAATGGTAAACTGATAAAAAAAACTGGTAAAAAGATTCTGCAGCAGAGCCAACATGAAGGGAAAACTGTTAAAATCAGCTAAATGACTTCTAGAGCCTTTCTCTCTGTTTTAGATATATAAGTTCTGGCCAGGCAATGTTGTTATCTTATGCTGGACGGCTGCCAGCACTGAACAGCTGAGACTTTCATACATTCTCCTCAGCGTGGAACTGATACATTGTATCTCCCTCTCCCCTCTCCTCAGCATGGAACAGGCTAGAGTGTCGGCTGTCGACACTGACAAGACATAAACATGAGCTATTAGTCTCCAGCTGTTCATCACACACATCATTTTTTTCTACATTTGTAATTCTTACTCCAACACCTACCTACATTCCAAGTACCATTTAAATATAAGTCACCAAGAAAAATTTGCGATACTGCTCCTTTAAGCACCGCCTGCTGACGTCTCCCCGTGCCAGTGCTGCAACGCTTCCAGCTAGGGGCTGAGGGCGATGTTAAGGCAGAGGAGGAGGAGGAGGAGGAGGAGGAGGAGGAAGAGGAGGGGGGTCTATCAGAACCTGTGCTGGCAATCTTGGGCGGGGGTGGTATGTAGGCCGTCCCTGTTTGCGACCCCGTCCCCGCTTCCACAACATTCACCCAGTGTGCCGTCAAAGAGATGTAGCGTCCTTGGCCGCAAGCGCTTGTCCACGAGTCGGTGGTCAAGTGGACCTTTGCGCTGACTGCGTACCTCAGGGTCCGCCTGATGTTACGCGACACGTGCTGGTGCAGGGCGGGGACGCCACACCGGGAAAAATAGTGGCGGCTAGGGACGGAATAGCGAGGTGCGGCAGCCGCCATCAGGTCGCGGAAGGCCTGCGTCTCCACAAGCCAAAACGGCAACATCTCCAGGGCCAGCAGTTTGGAGATGAGGCAGGTTAAGGCTTGGGCTTGGGGGTGACTGGAGGCGTACTTCCGCCTGCGGTTGAACGCCTGCGAGATGGACAGTTGATGGGACGAGGAGATGGAAGGTGCAGACGAAGATGCGGGGGAAGGGGGGGCTGAAGGAGAAGGCCCCAAAGTAGCCGAGGCAGAGGCAGATGTGGAGGTGTCCTGGCTAGAGGTCTGGACCGCAGTGGCAGCACACAACAAAGGGGAAGAGGCAGTGGCAGCAAGACGGGGCGCAGGTTGTATTGCGTTTGCTCTCTCCCACTCAGCCCAGTGCTTGAATTCCAAGTGACGGCGCATGCCTGAGGTGGTCAGATTGCTCTTCTCAGAGCCCCTACTCAGTTTTGAGTGGCAGATTGCGCAAACCGCGCTCAGTTTGTCATCCGCGCAAACATTAAAAAATCTCCACACCACAGAAGTACGAGGCCTCGATGGGGGAGCTTCGCGCGACTGCCTGCTGCCGGGAAGAGCTTCGGCCCTGCTGGCTGTGGCCTGCCTTCTCTGTCTGGACTGTCCTCTGCCTCTGGACTGTCCTCTGCCTCTTGCTGCCTTATTCGGTGATGCGCAGACCGCATCTCCACTGCTTTCCCCGCTGGACATCACCCCTGTCCAAGTGGGGTCGGTCATTTCGTCGTCCACCACCTCCTCTTCCACTTCCTCTCTCTGCTCCTCCTCCTGCCCACTGGACATTCCAACAGCCTCCCTTGATGGCAACTGCGTCTCATCATCATCGCTCATGATAGCAGATGCTGGTTCCGGGTCCACATCACTAGCAGATGGCGGATACTCAAGTGTTTGGGCATCACTACAAACAAATTCCTCTGCTAGCTCCTGGGATTCTTGCAGCACATCTGGAAAAGGACCCGAAAAGAGGTCCTGGGAGGGGTCAAGGGTGGGCTGACTCTGTTGGCCAGGTTGGGAGGAAGGAGGGTCAGAGTGAGACTGTGTGGATGACTGGGTGGTGGACAAGTGACTGGAAGCGTTATCGGCCATCCATTGCACCACCTGTTCACGCTGCTCAGGCCTCAACAGAGGTGTACCCCGCCCCCCGCATAACTGTCCCATAAAGGCAGGGAAGCTGGATGAGCGTAATGCTGGCTGCCCCTCACCAGCACGCATTGTATCCCCACTGGCTTCAACGCGGTTTGTGCCCCCACCAGCATTTCCGCGCCCCCGTCCTCGTCCACGTCCCTTTGCGCTAGCCCTCCGCATTTCAGACGTTTTACTTTTTTGGCCACGCGTTATGCCAAATATAAAAATATTTTTAAGAAGAACACCTGGCTATACAGCCGTATACTGCCAGAAGGTGAAATGGTGCCTATACGCACCGGGTATATAACAAGGTTTTGTTGGTAAAGAGGACACAAAACAGTAGTGCCAAATATAAAAAATATTTTTAAGAAAAACACCTGGCTATACAGCCGTATACTGCCAGAAGGTGAAATGGTGCCTATACGCACCGTGTATAAAACAGTGTTTTGTTGGCACAGAGGACACAAAACAGTAGTGCAAAATATAGTTTTGTATATAGGTGCTAATACACCACTGAAGTCTTTCTGTCCCTATTCCAGCATCAGCAGCTACCCCTCACTAAAGCAGCCGTTTTGAGCAGAGTGTATATAGTTTTGTATATAGGTGCTAATACACCACTGAAGTCTTTCTGTCCCTATTCCAGCAGCAGCAGCTACCCCTCACTAAAGCAGCCGTAGCTGCAGCACTAATAAGTGCTCAGCTCTTGGGCCTCCACACAATGTTTGAGAGGTCTCAGCTCTAGGGCCTCCACACAATTTTTAAAAGGTCTCAGCTCTTGGGCCTCCACACAATTTTTAAGAGGTCTCAGCTCTTGGGCCTCCACACAATGTTTGAGAGGTCTCAGCTCTAGGGCCTCCACACAATTTTTAAAAGGTCTCAGCTCTTGGGCCTCCACACAATTTTTAAAAGGTCTCAGCTCTTGGGCCTCCACACAATGTTTGAGAGGTCTCAGCTCTAGGGCCTCCACACAATTTTTAAAAGGTCTCAGCTCTTGGGACTCCACACAATGTTTGAGAGGTCTCAGCTCTAGGGCCTCCACACAATTTTTAAAAGGTCTCAGCTCTTGGGCCTCCACACAATTTTTAAAAGGTCTCAGCTCTTGGGCCTCCACACAATTTTTAAGAGGTCTCAGCTCTTGGGCCTCCACACAATGTTTGAGAGGTCTCAGCTCTTGGGCCTCCACACAATTTTTAAAAGGTCTCAGCTCTTGGGCCTCCACACAATGTTTGAGAGGTCTCAGCTCTTGGGCCTCCACACAATTTTTAAAAGGTCTCAGCTCTTGGGCCTCCACACAATTTTTAAGAGGTCTCAGCTCTTGGGCCTCCACACAATGTTTGAGAGGTCTCAGCTCTTGGGCCTCCACACAATTTTTAAAAGGTCTCAGCTCTTGGGCCTCCACACAATGTTTGAGAGGTCTCAGCTCTTGGGCCTCCACACAATTTTTAAAAGGTCTCAGCTCTTGGGCCTCCACACAATTTTTAAAAGGTCTCAGCTCTTGGGCCTCCACACAATGTTTGAGAGGTCTCAGCTCTTGGGCCTCCACACAATTTTTAAAAGGTCTCAGCTCTTGGGCCTCCACACAATTTTTAAAAGGTCTCAGCTCTTGGGCCTCCACACAATGTTTGAGAGGTCTCAGCTCTAGGGCCTCCACACAATTTTTAAAAGGTCTCAGCTCTTGGGACTCCACACAATGTTTGAGAGGTCTCAGCTCTAGGGCCTCCACACAATTTTTAAAAGGTCTCAGCTCTTGGGCCTCCACACAATTTTTAAAAGGTCTCAGCTCTTGGGCCTCCACACAATTTTTAAAAGGTCTCAGCTCTTGGGCCTCCACACAATGTTTGAGAGGTCTCAGCTCTGTGGCCTCCACACAATTTTTAAAAGGTCTCAGCTCTTGGGCCTCCACACAATTTTTAAAAGGTCTCAGCTCTTGGGCCTCCACACAATGTTTGAGAGGTCTCAGCTCTAGGGCCTCCACACAATTTTTAAAAGGTCTCAGCTCTTGGGCCTCCACACAATTTTTAAAAGGTCTCAGCTCTTGGGCCTCCACACAATTTTTAAAAGGTCTCAGCTCTTGGGCCTCCACACAATGTTTGAGAGGTCTCAGCTCTTGGGCCTCCACACAATTTTTAAAAGGTCTCAGCTCTTGGGCCTCCACACAATTTTTAAAAGGTCTCAGCTCTTGGGCCTCCACACAATGTTTGAGAGGTCTCAGCTCTAGGGCCTCCACACAATTTTTAAAAGGTCTCAGCTCTTGGGACTCCACACAATGTTTGAGAGGTCTCAGCTCTAGGGCCTCCACACAATTTTTAAAAGGTCTCAGCTCTTGGGCCTCCACACAATTTTTAAAAGGTCTCAGCTCTTGGGCCTCCACACAATTTTTAAGAGGTCTCAGCTCTTGGGCCTCCACACAATGTTTGAGAGGTCTCAGCTCTTGGGCCTCCACACAATTTTTAAAAGGTCTCAGCTCTTGGGCCTCCACACAATTTTTAAGAGGTCTCAGATCTTGGGCCTCCACACAATTTTTAAGAGGTCTCAGCTCTAAGCTTCCCTTACTGCTGGGGTGACACACTGTAACAAACCTCCTCCTGTAAGCTTCCCTGACTGCTGGGGTGACACAATGTAACAAACCTCCTCCTGTAAGCTTCCCTTACTGCTGGGGTGACACACTGTAACAAACCTCCTCCTGTAAGCTTCCCTTACTGCTGGGGTGACACACTGTAACAAACCTCCTCCTGTAAGCTTCCCTGACTGCTGGGGTGACACACTGTAACAAACCTCCTCCTGTAAGCTTCCCTTACTGCTGGGGTGACACACTGTAACAAACCTCCTCCTTTAAGCTTCCCTTACTGCTGGGGTGACACAATGACACAAGAGGACATGTCTGACCACATCTCACACACACACACACACACACACACACACACACAATGACAATTAGGGGTGGGGTCTATTTATTTTCCCCCTTGCCTATGCCATCTGTGGTTGTCATTAGGCAACGTGATTTTAAGGGGTGCAGAATTTTGTTCTTCTTTTTTGTACAGTTTGGCTTGGGGTCCATGGCAATGTAAAGGAAAGAAGGTTTCCTTGTCTTGTCTCACTTTACGTAGAAGTTATATTGTGTTTGGAGTGTATTGTTGAGTGGCTGTGATAGTGGCGTAATAGTGCGACTTGGGCGCGTTATATGCACCCAGACATGCTTCCCCTGCTGTCCCAGTTGCATTCCAGCAGTGTTGGCATCATTTTCTGATGTTTCAGGGTGGACTTGGTATCCTCCAAGTGGTCGAATTGAGATTTCCAAGTGTCGAGCATTTTTTTCCCATAGACTATAATGGGATTCGATATTCGGTCGAGTAGTCGAGTAACGCGGTCTATTCGAATCGAAATACGAAATTTCGAATATTTCACTACTCGCTCATCTCTAATTATAATGTGTTATATAATTAGATGAGTGCTACCTCTTCTAATAATGTGTGCCCCAAATACCAGCTAACGCACTAACTATAATAGAAATGTGCTATACAACCCTAAAATAAAGTGGCGAGTGCTAAAGTAAAGAAACTTAATATAAAAAACAAGATGCTAATAAACTACGAAACCCTGTGAGGAACCCCCCAAATACACAATAAGTGTTTGCAAAATGCAGTGTAACCACATGTGAACAGACAACAACAAGTAACAAAAAGATAAATACCGCCCAGTACGTGGAGAAGTGAAGTCAGGAGACCCGGACCTGGTAGCATTTCTCAGTAAAGTGAGTGTGGTTCTGATATTGCCTTTATGTACGCCTATCCAATTTTTTAATAGGTCTGCTCGTTTGGCCTATGGCCAAACAACATGGGCACTTCAGCAGGTACATCACATACTACCTTGTAAAGAGCTACAGAAGATGATGGTGCTATATAAATAAACATTAATAATAGCTATTAGTGTTACAAGTGAAAAAACCTTTGACAAGGAATTTCAGAATTACCTATTGTTACTGTGTACTAATTTTGGTAGGTGGAGGAAGAGTCTCTTTAGGAGGGATCACCCATTAAAATGTCCCATTTTTGTTTAGGACTCTATTTAATAGAATGTGGGACGTATTGGCTTAGAGAGAAAAGTTCTCCCCTGTTTTTATTAAGGAGTGTCTCGTGGTCAAGGTCTCTAACCCTGATGAGGACATAGTAATATCCTGGCGGGTTTACCCCTTCTCGATGTAATCTTTGCATAAGGTGTCAGTGTCTTTTTTTAAAATTGTTTGTGTCAGATGAAATATGCCTTAACCGTATTAATTGCCCTGGTAAAATCCCCTTAAAAACGTTAGCGGGTGAAAACTCCTGTGTTGACATCAGTAGGTTTTCTGAAAACCTTAGTAACATAGCCGTTTTGGTTATTCATAACCTGGGTGTCCAGAAATTTCTTTCATACTTGGCTGTAAATTTAATTGTCAGTTGGACTGTATTCATGTATGCAATGAAGTCCCGAAGTAGTGCTTCAGACCCTGACTATGCGAAAAAAATGTCGTCCACTTAATGGAACCAACAGAGCATGTGGAGGGATGTGCAGTAATGATTTCTCCTCTAGAGCTGCCATACGGTATGGTTTGCAGGTGCTACCAACAAGTAAATCGGGAGGCTGAATAGGCTTGTTAAATCATCCAAGAGAATAATAGGTTCTCCTCTCCCTCAACTCCAGGATCTCTTTATCAAAAGGGTTAAGTGTAGAGCGATAAATATCATAGGGGACCAATCTCAGCCTGGTCATCACACTTTCAACCTGCTTCCATCAAGAAGAAGGTATAAAGTCTTACCTGCTAGAACTTCTTGACACCAAAAAAGCTTCTTCCCAACAACCATCCGACTTATAAATATTACATAGGCTGATCAGATCTTCTAGCAGGTCAGTTGAGAAGGGCTAGAGCAGCCACCCATAATTATTGTACTACACTATACCGGATTATATCACTCTGCACCTTGTATCTGGCTCATACTCTTGTATTACAGAGTGTAATGTATCAAAGATGTAAATGTGTATTGTATTATAGATGTTAATTAGTCTTATATTGTAGTTGTAAATTTTGACTAGAGAACTCCGCCCTTGTGAGCTTACAGTATAAAGGATGGGGAGAAGACAAAAGGGGCGGGATCACAAGTGGTAGAGCTTGAGTTGGGCTGCATGTGCCATCTGAAGGTTATAGGAGCTGCTTAAGCTAGGCCATATGCTTGTCTGAATAAGTGAGTGTTGAGGGAACTTTTAAAAGTTTGGAGTGATGGAGAGTGACGGATTGAGCGGGAGAGTGCATTCCAGAGAAGTGGGGAGGCACAGGAGAAGGAAGGAAGACAGGAGAATGTCAGAGGCAGAGCAGGGGTTGCGCTTGGGTTGGTAACGCTGGATCAGAGATGAAATGTAGGGAGGGTCCTGGGTGGAGAGTGATTTGTAGGTTAATGTTAGAAGAAGTGAGAGGAGAAGTGGATGAGGCGAGCAGCAGAGTTTAGAATAGATTGGAGGGAAGCCAGTCTGTTAGTTGGCAAACCACAGAGGAGGGTATTGCAATAGTCCAGTCGGGAGATGACCAGGGTGAGCACTAGCATTTTAGTGGTGTCAGGTGAGAGGAAGGGATGGATGCGGGAGATTTTTAAGTTGGAAATGACAGGAGGTGGCTAGGGAGTGAATGTGAGGTGTGAGGAAGGGGCGGGGCCAGGATATGTCAGGAGGCGGGGCTAGGGAGTGAATGTGAGGTGTAAATGAGAGAGAGGAATCCAGAATGATGCCCAGGCACCGAGTTTGATGAGTTGCAGTTATTTGAAGATTATTTACAGAGATTGTGGTGTTAGAGAGGAGGGGAGTGAGATGGGAAAACAACCAGTTCTGTTTTGTCCATGTTCAGTTTAAGGGAGCGAGATGTCATGAAGGAAGAGATGGCTGTTAGACAGTCAGGAAGGCAAGAGAGGAGGGAAGAGAGATTCGGGCCAGAGACATAGATCTGGGTATCATCAGCATAAAAGTGATATTGGAAGCCCAACAAAGTTTTTAGTTGTCCAAGACCAGAAGTGTATATTGAAGAAGGTTGGGGGCCTAGGACTGAGCCTTGTGGTGCACCAACAGACAGAGAATGGGGAAAGGAAATTGTGTTACAGTAAGATACACTAAATGTGCGTTTAGAGAGATAGGAGGAGAGCCAAGAGAGTGCGAGACTTTGGATTCCAAGAGAAGAAAGTATATGGAGAAGCAGATCATGGTCAACTGTGTCAATAGCAGAAGATAGTTCGAGAAGAATGAGAGCAGAGTAGTTGCCTTTGGTGATTTTGGTTAGTGCAGTTTCGGTGGAGTGACTTGAGTGGAAACCAGACGGGAGGAGATCTAGGAGGCTGCTGTATCATGCTTCCCACCAAGGACCGTGTTCTGTTAGGGTTCTGTTTCCAAAACAAAGCCTCTACAGACAGTGTCCCCAATCGCCAGCAATTTAATTCTGTACCACTGCACCACTGTGTTGAATAAAGTGGACCAAAACCTGGGATTTTGGTCCTAGCCCCGGGAGCATCCCAATTTGTATTTTAATTAATCGGTACACAGCTCTGATTAAACACAGAGCCTGGAATTGTGATGTAGGAACATCTGCATTTCTGGCACCCATGTAGCTAAGGCATGTTCTCGCACCCAGCCTATAAGAATAGCTGGGCATGGGAGCACACCTCAGCTACCGAAATTCCGGGGATGTGTGCGCCTGGTGAGTGCAGTGCGGGAGCCCTGGAAAAGTTGAGTGAATCCAGGTGATCTGGTTGGGTTTAATAAACTGCCTCTGTGAAAAATTTCCGGTTGGTTTGACATCCCACAGATCTTGATCACATTTCCCTACAGGGGTTCCAGCCCTTTAAGGCTCCGAGCCTTTGTAGACCCTTAAAGGGTCTGTCTAGGCATTTGCAATAATAAGGCAGCAAGTAGCTCACCTGTCCCCTGTGCCGCTCCTCCATTTCCTGCAGGGCAGGGTAGTAACAACTCAAAACATTTCATAAATATAAAAAGAAATACATGAAAATATCTTCAAGGTCGTGACTTGCAAATCTGACATCACATTATCAGATACAATGTCACACAAAAAAAACTGAACAACATACGTGACGTGGTATTTACTTTTATGCTGCAGATTAGATAAGGCCGGCTGGTTTTTATAGTGCACACTGCCTATGAGATCCTAAAGTATGGTGTGACTGAGGAATTACCAAGCCGCTCTGCCAAGTAAGTACGCAAACATTTTTTTCGCCATAATTCTTTATTTGTAGAAATTTGGTAAAAAAACAAACCTATAGATTCCCACTTGATCGGAAACAATTCAGAAGCGTGTATTTACAGCTCACTCCACCTCATGTGAAGAAGCTTTCCTAATTCAAAGGCTATTTAGTAATCTCTGGTAAACGCTAAAATCGGCGGTAAACCATTTTACTTCTCCGGTAGAACCTTGCCAAACTGAAGCAGGAGCAGGAAAGGCTTTTGTTTCCTTGATTGTGTGTTGGGGCCTTGGGGCTATTTATAAAATAGTGTAAATGTATTTGTGCCTAGTTTCTTGGTCAACTTTTGCTTGGCTTGGATAACCTCTATAGTTTAAGCCCTTAGACTCGCCATTGATAGTATAGCTACCGTGCACCTCCCAGGTTAGTTATAAAATGGTCTGAGCGGCTGCCACCCCTCCTTTGTTTCTTTTAAATTTGTGCAAGCACATGAGGTGTGGGGTCTAGGCTGTATTGCAAGGTCTTTGACCCTTCCACCCCATGGCTTGCACTTGAGGTTTAGGGCAACCTCAGGTAAGCCAGCTCCCAATTTATCTATTGCATTGTATGTCCCAAATGGGGCTCTCAGAGATTAGAGTTAGGACTGCACCCCACAGAGGCACCTTGGCGCTGGTGGTGCAGCTTAAGCATACTTCTGCAGATGTGTGTGACTGAGCCTCTGTTTTTAACTAAGTTTAGAGACAGATTGTAGGTTGGTCAGCAAGCTAACTGGTTTGAGTGCTGTGGCTCCTTTAAGACCATTGATAGTAAACATGTCTGGGCAGATCTACCAACAGGACACCCAAGTGTCCAAATGCCAAAACACTTACAGGCTGATTCATTACTAGCGCCAGGTATCGGCAGATGAGCGTCTGTACAGAGGCGCTAAGAGCGACCGCTAGTATAAGCTGTGATCAGGCGCTGTAACAGAGTGTCTCATTTGCTGTAGTAACCTGGCCGGCATTGATGAACGTGATGTATGTTGGGCGTTCTAACACCAGTACAGCGTTGCAGGAAGCGAAATGTAGCGCCAGCTCATTGCGACCGACTCTCAGCTACACCATATTCAACAAAAAAAAACACACACATAGCGTCGGCACTCTGGATCTGGTCGCTATAGCATAGAGCGGCAGGCGCTGTGTGATTAAAGTCTGTTTTTGAACACATTTTATTTTTTTAATTTAATTTTTTAAAATTTTTAATGCATAGATGGCCATTGTATGCTTGCGCACACATAGGAATTCGTCCTCCACATTTAACCCATCCGTGCAGTGAGTGTACACGTGCCCGAAGCAGTGGGCTGCCCAGTCACAAGTCCGCTCCCCTTACCTCTAGGCCACAACTGCCCCCACATATCCACCAGTAACAAAGCAAAAACACATGGAATGACATTGTTGTAACATTGTGACATTAACACTTTAGTGCCAGACCTGTAATGACAATTCTGCATAAAAATATAAAAAAATCAAAAAAGTTTTCAAAAATGACTCTTTCTAGGCCAGGAGAGGTCACACAATTATTTGAGAGGAAAAAAAAAATAAAAACAAAAAACCCTGTCAAAACAGAAGAAAAGAAAAGTCTATTGAAATGTATAGGAGAGCGACAGGTAGCGACAGGTAATACCTGGAAGCCAGAGCGCCGACGCTATACGCTGAGCTGCCTGTAATGATGAATCGGACGCTACATGGCGCTGTTAGAGTCGCTCACCAGAATTGCCTTCATAAATGTGGTATTGCGTACAGCGCCCAGCGTTCACCAGGCGCTGCCTGCCGCTATCCCTTGCTAAATAAACCCCTTTGTTTCTACAAGCACTAGAACAATAATCAGACAGAATAAATACTACAATATAATTTATTATTGATAGAAATAATTGTTAAAACATATAAAACCATGGGAGAACCTCAAAGATAATTATACAATTGTGATAAAATGATCCAAAATCAACATCAAAATGATATCTTTGTACCTGTGTTCCTTAGTCCTAGTTACCTACAACATGTGAATATAAACAGCACCTGTGCAATTACGCAACATACATCCATAAAGTGCATAAGTAAATAAATGATATGATAAATTCCCATTTTATTTGATTATCCAATTGGTGATAAAATTCGGCTTGTGGGGGAGCATCACCAATCAGAATAAGGATGCCACCCCTGCACTGATCTCACATGTGGTCCACATCCATTATTATACAGTAAAACAGATGTTCATCCCTTTAAGTTAGACCAGAACTCTGGTACCTGGCTCACAGCCATAACCAGAGCAAGATGAATGCCTAGCACACTGCTACAATGGACCTACAGAGGAGGAAACTGACATCCCTGTCCTGCGATTTGCCTCCAAAAAGGAGGGACACCGGTCAACACCAGCACTGACCAGATCAGGCAATCCGTGACTATAGCACAGACACTGTGACAGCATAGCCAGTATTGATCTAACACCCTGATTGATAGGTAGCAGGCAACCCTAAACCAAGCAAAAAACTGACACCCAGTACACTAAGGAAGCCCAGAGGGCGAAACGCGTCTGAACTGAACTACTTGCTACAAACAAGGGTACTACACTTGATACAGATGGAAAAGGAGCACTTGCTACTAACAAGGGTATTAAACCCGATTTAAGGATAAGGAATTAACATTTAGGATTGAGCCATACAGGGCACCAAACAATACTATACCCCAACTTGGCAATGTGAATCTCTGATTATGTGTTTTATCTCGATGTGTATATATATGTGGATTCATCAATGTAAAGTCAGATGTTGAAATAAAACATAATTAAACTGCTAGAACTCATCTAAGGGTAAACCTATCAATTTGTCAAAGAGGGGAAATAGGCACGGATCCACTTCTCACAACCTGGCTGGGGGAATTCATACCCACCCAGAGTGAAGGGCCCAAAACCTCCCCCTTCCACCCCAAGATATGGCTCCAGGGCCAGCTTACATCTTTCACCCAAATTCCACCCTTGTGTGAAACTCCTGTGATATACTAAGCTCAGGAATTAATCTCATGTAAATGTCTCTAGTGGCATCCCCAGCACCCCTCTATCTGATTCATGCACCCCCTTCGGCATATCTGAATGGCTAGTGGGGGTGCATGCTGCAGAGGGGAGCTACCAGTGGGAGGTAACCGGCAATCGTTCCATGTAGAACTAATAGCCGGTGATAACTGATTGGACGAGTGCATGTGGCGTGGGAACGTGGATTGAGGGAGGCAAGCAGACAATCCGAGGGTTTCACAAATAGGGGCATCCCACTTTGGGATGCTCCTATTTGTGAAACCCCTGGGTTGTCTGTTTGCCCCCCTCGATCCACCTTCCTATGCCACATGCACATCCAGATATGCTGAAGGGGGTGCATGAATCAGATAAAGGGGTGCTGGGATGCTGCTAGAGACATTTGTATGTGAGGTGAGTATATCACAGGAGTTTCACACCAGGGTGCAATTTGGGTGAAAGATGTAAACTGGCCCTGGAGACTCTGGAGCCATTTTTCAGGGGGGGGGGGGGGGGGGGCTTTTTGGGCCCGTCACTCTGGGGGGGGGGGGGGGGGGGGGTATGAATTCCCCCAGCCAGGTTATGGGAGGTGGATCCGTGCCTATTTCCCCTCTTTGACAAATTGATAGGTTCACCCTTGGGTAAGTTCTAATAGTAATTATGTTTTGTTTTAACATCCGACTTTACATAGATGAATCCACATAAATATAAAGTGGACCAAAACCCAGGTGAGTGCAAATCCTTGGTTTTGGTTCACTTTAATGTCTACATAGTAGCATTCTCACTTATCTGTGTCTTTGAAGGAATCATCAGAAATGTACGTGCCAGCAAACTTCACACAGACTCTAGAAAATGGCTTTAAGAAGATTTTCGAGGATTACATGAACAGCTGGAGGTACAACACCACGCAAGGCAACAAAAAGCTCCAGAACACGCTGAATGAAGAAAATTTCAACTATGTTATCCTCTACCTAATGGTGATGATTGGCATCTTCTCCTTCATCGTTGTTTCCGTCCTGGTGAGCACAACAAGATCCAAGAGACAGATGCACACGGATGAGCCCGATCCCTACAACAGATACATTGCCAATGACTTTAATGAGAAGATGGTTGGAATGACGCTGGAAAACCCCACCGCCCGCTCCTACACCGCTCCTCTGTCACCATAAGTCATGGACATTGCCAAAGTTCTGCTGGACCTGAGACTTCAAAATCCACCAATAATGTGTGTTCAGTCCCTGTGACGTCTAACGTGTCCTCTCTTACCTTTCCTTAAATTTAGTTAGTTGAGGGATGACAGGTCAGTGGCCAGGCACTGGTGTTAGGTGAGGGATGACAGGTCAGCGGCTGTGCAGGGGTTCAAGGCAGGGGCGGACGGGGGCTAAAAAATGGCCCGGGACTTTTTGGGGCACACCGGCCCTGCTGTACTGTTCCTGGCCCCGTATTGTATTTTAATGTCACATTATATATACACCTTCTTTTTTGTTCCACCATATGCACCCAGGGTTTAGAGGACATAAATAAAAAAGAAAATATTCTGAACCAAATGTTGTGCTAAAATCCCCCCATTACAGGCAGTGTGCAGAATCACCCCATTACAGGCAGTGAGCAACATCCCTCATTACAACCAGTAAGTAGCATCCCTCATTACAGTGAGTGAGGGGCATCCCAAATAGGCATGTTGCTGCATCCCTCATTACAGGCAGTGTGCAGCATTTCCCATCAAAGGCAGTGAGCAGTTTAAAGCCAGTGAGAGTCCCTACATTACAGTTAATGAGGGGCATCCCTCATTACAGCCAGTGGGGGCATCCTTCATTACAGCTTACAGCCAGTAGGTGCATACCTCATTACAGCTTATGGCCAGTGGGGGCATCCCTCATTACAGCTTACATCCAGTAGGTGCATACCTCATTACAGCTTACAGCCAGTGGGAGCATCCCTCAGTACAGCCAGTAGGGGGGATTCCCTAAGTACTGCCAGTGGGGGCATCCCTCATTACAGTCAGTGGGGGCATCCCTCATTACAGCCAGTGTGGACATCGCTCATTACAGCTTACAGCCAGTGGGGCATCCCTCAGTAGTCAGTGGGGGCACCTATCAGCACAGCAAGTGGGGACATCCCTCATTCCACTGCCTCCCCCAAAGCTGGACAATAATAGGGCAGCAGACGGACAGGGTAACATGCCTGCCTGCCACTGCTGTTACCCCCCCTCCCCATCACACACACACACACACACACACACACTTACGCTGGTTCCCGGTGGTCAGAGGGCCGGTCTGCCTGTCACTGTTGTTTCTGCCGCCGCCCACACACACAAACACACTCATGCCTACCAGCACTTCCTGGCTGTTGTGCGTTGGTCGTATTCCCGGTGTCCAATGAAAACAATGGACGCCACCATGACCTTGATCCTCGGATGAAAAGTGGCCCTGCAATTGGCCACTGGTGGTCACAGAACTAATGCCTGGATTTCCACCATCCCGGGCTCTGTTCCTCATTGCTGGTGCATCCAGATTTGGGATGCCCTGCTGCATGAAGGCCACCAGAAAGCCTGCAATCCCAAGGTGCATGTGTGGTTCTCTCCTCCAAAGTTCCTTTGCCAAGCACTTTAATGAGCCCCGATCTGGGATACCCCGCTGTGTGAAAATACTCACCTTCCCACAATGAATGCACAAGCCTCCAGCCAATCAGCAACTCAAGTTTTATGCATCTCTAATTGGATGATCTGATGCCAGAGCAGCATAGTAAAGATAAAAGGAGCGCAAGCTTCTCCCCCACTGGTTTGCCCATCAGCTAGAGCAGTAGTCCTCAAACTTCCTCCTCAAGGGCCGAGACAGGCCAGGTTTTGCAGCTCTCCACGCTACTCCACAGGTGAATTAACTGGTGCTCAGACAGAGCTATAGCCCTAATTATTACATCTGTGCATCAGCATAGAGAGCTGCAAAACCTGGCCTGTCTCGGCACTTGAGGAGGAAGTTTGAGGACTACTGAGCTAGAGGATAGTGTAGATGTGGCCTGCACTGTGGGAATGACGGAAAGTGAGGTTTTAGGGGGTGATCCCAAGGCTTTTACACAGTTGGAGCATCCCTAGGGATGAGAAAATCCAAGCATCCAATCAGGATGGTTAATGTAGGTGTCCTTTGTGAACAATGTATCTGTGTGTATCTGAGTCCTTCAGTCCTTGGGTGAGGTTGAAGACTGATGCATGCTCTGAGCCAGGCAAATCAATAAACATTTGACCTCTTTGTAAGAATTCTTTTTTCTGGAGAGCGGCATTTGATCACTGACCAACCGCGACCAACTAGGTTTGGCAGGCAGGTGCACTCACACAATGCATGTGTGCCCGGCAAACCTGAGTGGCCAACGCTGGTTATGTTGGGTGCCAGAGAGGTATGGTAGAAAGGACTTGTAATTAGTTACATACAAGTCAAGACTTCCTGGGCTCAGTGCCAGAGAGGACGGGAGGCTGACCTCCAGGCCGGAAAAAGTAGTGTGTCGACCTAGCAATCTTCAGTGGTTTTAAATTAATTTCTATTGGAAGCGCCTTTATTTAGATAAATTGGAACGGCCTATATTAACAGGAATGAAATTAGAGCATTGAGTAGCCGCAAATATATGGTATCTGTAGCGTTTGAAGGATTAAAACTGAGGAGTATTAAGTGATTAAAGTGGAGCCAAATTGAGAACTAATCTGAAGCTATCCCCTTTATGGAATTCAGTACCTCATTTTATTTATGGGTGATGGGAATATTGCACTGGATTTGAAAGAAAATAACAAGCACTTAGTGAAATGTTATTGTGTATTTATTGAAATACCTCGCTGAGCTTATATATAGACTTTGCGCTATATACTCTTGGAGTTTAAATTGAAAAGGACTGTTTGTGACATCAGCCCATTGCTCGCAACAGGAGATATAAATTGCTCACATCACTTATTATCTTGGGAAATTTTATATTTCTGGTTCAGGGTGAAATTGTTACATACAGTTAATACTGTTAAAAAAAAGAAAGACACATATATCCAATAAGTTCAGCTGACTAACAGGGTAGAGGGAAGTTATTTTATATTACCATGTAACAAACTAATAGTAACAGTTACTAACTGACTAAAAAAAACTTCTAATTCATTTTGAAGCTGTCAGATTTATAAATCTTATGGTAAAAAAAAAATAATCGCCTCTGGAGATTGATTCCTTTTCTCTCCAGACAGAGAGAATGCCCCCTTGTCTTTAAAGAGGATTTTACATAAAATAGCTGTTTCCCATATTCTTTGTGTTGACCCTATAAATACTTTTACACAATAATCTTGTCTCCCCCTTAGGTGTACCTTTCATCCTAACTAAGCTCCTTTATTCCCCTTTTTAGTTTGCTGACTCTCCTCTGCTCCATTTCCAAAATCAGGGCGTCCTTTCTTGTTTTTTTTTTTTTTTGTATAATAGTTTTTATTAGAAAAAGGGCGTAGGACAACATTCAGGACATTATCCATATTGAGCCTGAGGCCATAGAAAAGCGCCAATAATTAGCAATCGTACAGACAGATATGACCATTATAAACAAATACAGACAAAAAAATAATTATCCAAAAAGATAAAAAGAGCAATTCTCAAGCATCATCAAATGAAACGCTTAGAGAGAAAGTGAGAGATGTAAAATAAAAAGAAGGAAAGGGGGAGACAGGAAGAAGGGTAGAAGGTGAGTTCCAGGCCTCCGTTCTTACCACAAGGAGAGACAAGGCGGGGTTCTAAATTGTAAGGAGAACACAATTAAGACCTCCCGGATGAAAGTGAGAAATCCAGCCTTCCCAGGTGGATAAGAAGGGGGCAAAATCACCCTTTATCGTGGCCGCCATCTTCTCGAACATCATGACTTAGTTAACCCGTGCAATAAGGCTTCCTCTGGGGATGACTGGTTTCTTCCACGACTGGGCTATAATCAATCTGGCTGCCGTAGTAATGTGATCAGGGTGTCCTTTCTATGAACTGGCACCCAGATCTGGACCACATATTCCAAATGCCTTTAAAAAAGAAATATTACTTACCTATACCATGATTCATGTCTCATTAAATGCATGAGATGATATTTGTGGAAGGAGCTGTTTGCATACAGTTATTTAGCCTGTGGTCTACCAGTACCCCTGGATCCTTCTCAAAAAGGGACTCTCCCAGTCTAGACCATTTTCGGGATTCCTTCTAATTTTAACATGGAGGGGGCTCCCAAAATGAGATGCTTGGTGGGGGAGAATTTAAGGAGACATAAAGTCTTATTGGAAAGGCGATATATAAAACATATATACATCAGAGTGCACATGCATGCGTGATGCTAGGACTAAGGTAGCTCCAGGCCCGTCAGACAGAGATGAGAGGTTGTGTACGACAAGGCTTGGATTCACTTCCCCAAACCTCCCAGGGTCGATGGCGGAGGGTGTCAGGAGTCTCGCGCCCCCGATGGCAGCACCGGGAACCCAATCACACAGTCTAAATGGATGACAGACTGGGGGATGTCACCACTATGTTAGAGACTTATGAGGAAAACTTTGTCCGATTGAAAGCAGATAATAGAGCTCTACAGGCCAAGTTAGAAGATGTTGAAAACAGGGAGCACAAGACTAACCTGCATTTCCATGGCCTCCCAGAAACCATTGGCCTCCCAGAAATGCATTTTACTATACTGGCCCTGTGACAAGGGGAGCCAGTGGAGCGCCTGGAGATGATAGGGCGCAGAGAGCGTTAACACCAAGAAGTGGGCCGGAGGACCCTCCACGGGATATAGTGGTCAGGTTTCCTTATTTCAGAACAAAGGACAGGCTGCAGCTGGCAGCTTGAAAGGCCACAGTTACGGTTTCAAGGGCATAGCTACCAAATATTTTCTCATTTAGCCCCTTCTATAATTGCAAAAAGGAGAGAAATGCTTAAAATCGTATAGGACAACAGCATTAAATACAAGAGGGGCTTCCTCTTCCGTGTTATTTCACATACAGAAATATAATGTGCTCTGCTACTACCAATGAGGAACTACAAGACTTGATCCTTGATCTTCTGACCAATCGAGCACCTTGTAAAAAGCTGAGAATGGAGGATTCCCCCAAGATGCAATGACATAGAAAACACCAAAGACATAGAAAGAGATGCCATTCAAGTTCAACTGATTATAGTGCACCTGCAGCTGTTATGGACACTTGAAGGATCGATAGCCACAGGCAAAAGGTTATGTTTTAGATGGATATCCTTTGGCTTTAAAGGAGCACGATCGCGAAAAAATGGGCCAATAATAAAACTCCATATAAATATGCTGGATGGCGGGAGAGGGGTCACTTATACACCCAGCATCAAGAAATATTTAGCCAGGCTTGTCTTTTTCTATTAATGGATGGAAGAGAAAATTGTGTGACAGGTTCGGTCACTCCTGATAGACTAAACCTGTCACCCCTGGATTATATTCCTACCAGGAGAAGAAAACCAAAAGCTTGGTGGAAGTTTTATTCAGTTCGGGTGTATAAGTGACACCTCCTCTCGTTAGCTGATGTGTTTATATGGGTTTTTAATATTACACAGTTTCATGATAGTGCTCCTTTTAAGTGCTTCCTGTGTGCCCATTGGAGTCTTACTTAGCTAACACCTTAGTTAGGAGATATTTTTTTGCTTCCTTCCTCTGCAGTTTTGTTCTCCGTGAAGATCTCTGGTATGAAAGTAATACTAGAACAAGGTCTTATTATTGAAACTAAACAGTAAGCTTTTTATTTTCCCTTTCCCTTTGCAGTAGAGATCGATGCTATAATCTTGTATGGTATATGAGAAGTGTGCTATATATAGTTGTTATTTTCTTGTTGACTACTCTCTATTTTTGTAATGTATAAAAGTGGACCAAAACCCATGGCGATCAGCCTGGGAATCTATGAGATTCTCGGGATTGATTCCCTCCCCTTGGGCATCCAAAATCGGGATGCCCCACTGTGTGAAACCTTCCAGGTCACCCATACACTTACCTTGTTCCCCCATCCAATGGCCCATGCGTGAGCCGCGGGCACACTCCTTGTTAGAGGGTAGCAGCGGATGCGTCCGTCAGCGCACTGATTCGACGAGCGTCCGTGGCATGCGCCGTAGGATCGAAAGAGGTGAGTTGGATTCGGTGATCTCAGGGGTCTCACGCAGGGGGCCCCCCCCGATCGGGGAGCCCTGGGGGGAAAGGATCAAAACCCAGGTCATACGTGTAATCTGAGGATGAAACAGGTGTACTGCAAACATTCTCCCCCCCTTTTTACTCTATCTACCTCTATTTGTTTGATAGAGTTCCAGTACCTTCAACTGAAACACAGGGTTGGAAGCCATGGGTAGGTTGGCCAGCAATGGGATTGGATTTTGTGATTGACCAAACCTATTTGGGTTTGGAATGCTTTGATCTCCTTAATACACTGACTGAGCTCCAACACAATTCATCCTTATATCCATAAGGTCAGACAAATTGCGTAGGTCGTTGAGATATCTATGGGGGGAGGGGTACGAATCTTATGATTGGGAAAAAAGGGGATATTAGAAAGTATCGACAGAAGAAAACGTTTACAATCCTCCACCTCTTTTAATGTTTGCTTTAATGCCTCTCTATTATGAGATTGGTTGTAAAGATCCTTTGAGGGTTCCGGTTCATCAGAGTTTGATCTCTATTGCCTGTCAGAGTTACCAGCTTATACAGTCACGCGAAGTGACTCGAGCTCTTGAGTTACCGAAAGGTTTTTTATGGGCCTCGTACATCTGAGGGCCAATACATGTCGCACTCATAGCTACATATGTATACGCTCACCTGCAGTTGAGTGACAGACTAAAGAATTCTTCGCTCACAACAGAAAGAGTGGTCTGATTTATAGCAAATTTCTCTTTGAGGAAACACTTTTTGTGTTTGCGGTAGAAATGACCATTAAGTTGTTAACTCTGTGGTATTTAGTCCCTAATAGAATTGCCGTCCTGTGCCTAGATACCTGTTTTCAGGAGTGCCTCTCCCCAGGGTCTTTTAAGTATATTTGTTTGTATTGTGGCAAAGCACATTTTTTTTGGCTGAAGGATTTGAAGTAATCTCTGATATTCTAGTTTGCACGGTAAGCACAGATCCTTGGGCAGCGCTACTTAACAGGACTTTAACAGACACTACATCTAGGCAACGAAAGCTTAGGCAACCGGGGGGATAGTAATGTATTAGCACCAGCGTGTCAGTACTCTGTAATAGCACCAGTGTGTCAGTACTCTGTAATAGCACCAGCGTGTCAGTACTCTGTAATAGCACCAGCGTGTCAGTACTCTGTAATAGCACCAGCGTGTCAGTACTCTGTAATAGCACCAGCGTGTCAGTACTCTGTAATAGCACCAGCGTGTCAGTACTCTGTAATAGCACCAGCGTGTCAGTACTCTGTAATAGCACCAGCGTGTCAGTACTCTGTAATAGCACTTGCTCCAAGCATTTGGGTTCAGTGCTCTTTCATACCAATAGTTCAGGACACTTGTGTGTTAGTGCTCTTTCATACTAATAGTTTAGGACACTTGTAAGTCAGTGCTCTTTCATATCAAAAGTTCAGGGCACTTGTGTGTCAGTGCTCTTTCATACCGATAGTTCAGGGCACTTGTGTGTCAGTGCTCTTTTATAGCCATAGTTCAGGACACTTTTGTGTCAGTGCTCATACCAACTGTTAGTGGAGTATTGACTGGTTCAGGGAACTTAAGACCCTCTTCAAAATAAAAAAAATACATTTTGTGTAGTGCCCACTGGTTCAGGGCACTTGTGTGTCAGTGCTCTTTCATACCAATTGTTCTGGCCACTTGGGAGGCTCAGTAATCTTTAATAACAATAGTTCAGGGCACTCGTGTGCCAGTGCTCTTTTATACCCATAGTTCAGGACACTTGTGTGTCAGTAATCTTAAATATCAATAGTTTAGGGCACTTTTGTGTCAATGCTCATACCAATTGTTAGTGGAATATTCACTGATTCAGGGAACCTAAGATCCTCTTAAAAATAAAAATAAACATTTTGTGTAGTGCCCACTGGTTCCGGGCTTTTGTGTGTCAATGCTCTTTCATACCAATTGTTCAGGCCACTTGGGGGTCAGTAATCTTTAATACCAATAGTTCAGGGCACTTGTGGGTTAGTGCTCTTTAATACTAATTGTTATTGATTGAAATGTTCTTATTCCACCCTGGTGGAGATCTGATGGTGGCGGCTGTTCCACAATACACTGTTCCCAGCTGCTACTACTTTTCTTGCTAGGCCCTCTAACAGGTGCATAAAAAAGATATGCACTGGGAAATACAATTACAAATACAATCTAAGCATAATTCAGCAATTATAGAACAATTGTTTCCACATATATCATTGAATAATAGGACCAAGCTTCTGGCTGACGCATTTCAATGGATTCAGCCAATTTTATCTGAGCCATCTGTAACATTAACATGATTTGTATTGCTTAGAAATGTAACAATAGAATATTTGTATAATAACATTTTAGATTTCATTTAATCACTTACAAATCTTGCCTGGAATAGACATGCCCGGAAATCTTCTTACATCGCTTTAATGTATAATGAGAATAATCCTTCACTGTCATCTCTCCAATCAATTGAACAATAAAACAACAATAAATCAAGTTGAACAATATGTATAGATGAATTATAAATAAGATTTTTCAATATTTAAGGAATATTTTATCAAAATTTATCAAAATAAAAAATTTATTTCGAACAGTAGTATGTTTATTGTTCTTGATTTTAACGTTTGTTATATTTTAAAATAATGATTTTATTCTATTGGTAAACATGTACATAATTATTAAGAGTAACCATAATATATCTATTAGTAGAAAACAAATATTTCATCTTTTTATTTATGTATCTATGTATTTCTTAAATTGTTTAAATTTTCGGTTAATATTTTGGGTACTTTCCCCAGTCCATTTTATGCAGGGTAATCGCCCAGGTCCCCCCCCCCCCCCCAATTTGGCCTTCAACTCCCGTAAAAAAAAAAAAAAGAATATTTAGTTTATTTATTTATCTATTTATTTATTTTTTTGTTTCTGTTTTTATTTTGAGTACTTTCCCTAACCAATTTTGTGCAGGGCAATCACCCAGCCCAACCCCCCCCCCCCCAATTTGTCCTCCAACTCCTGTAAAAAATGAATATTTTTTTTTATTGATATATTTCTTTAATCTTTTAGTTTCTTGTTATTATTGTGAGTACTTTCCTTTTCCATTTTGTGCAGCAGGACAATCTCCCTGGTGTTACCGCATGATTTGCACTCTGACACTCTCAAAAAAACGAATATTTAGATTTTTTAAAATTTAGTTATGTATTTCTTTAATTTGTTTATGTTTTCTGTTATTTTGAGTACTTTTCCTAGCCCATTTTGTGCAGGACAATTGCCCCCACCCCCAAATTTGGCCTCCAGCTTCTGTAAAAAAACCAAATATTTTGTATTTATGTATATGTGTATTTCTTTATTTTTTTAGTTTCCAGTTATTATTTTGTGTACTTTCCCTACCCCATTTTGTGCAGGACAATCTCTCTGGTGTTACCTCCTGATTTGCCCTCTGATTAAAAAAAAAAAACATTTAGATTTTTTTTAA
This sequence comes from Gastrophryne carolinensis, assembly GCA_027917425.1. NCBI lineage: Eukaryota > Metazoa > Chordata > Amphibia > Anura > Microhylidae > Gastrophryne > Gastrophryne carolinensis. The sequence goes on along the minus strand of CM051236.1, from coordinate 487,200,844 downwards.
ATGTATGTATTTCTTTAATTTTTGTTGTTTTCGGTTATTTTGAATACTTTCTCCAGTCCATTTTGTGCAGGGCAATCATCCTGTTGTTCCCCTCAATTTGCAACCCTCTAGCCCTTGCTACCCCCATTTAACAGCCATATTTAGTCCCCCAAATTCAGGTTCCCATTGACCTCAAAGGAGCTCAGATTCTGGTGGAGTTCAGGGACCCGAACTGGAACTTTAGAGGAAAGTGCGGCCAAACATGTCAAACCCGAACTTCAGTGGGTTCACCCATCCCTAGTGATTGACTATAAGCAGGGAATAACAGCTGATGCTATCTAATGGTTTTGCATTGTCTGCCTTTTGTCTATTGTTCTCTATTCAATTTTCTTCTTCTAGTCATAGAAGAAAATGTCCGAGCAGTGTCACGCACTTGATAGTGAACTGTATCTTATTGTATCAATGATTTCAAATAACAATTTATTAAAAAGAAAAGAATAAAAAAGTATATATCAGGTTAGCTGTAGCTCGGCTTCACACATATTGTTGAACTTTCTTATAATCTTGTTGCCGGCCTTATATCAGGCTCGTTACACATGGCTGATCTGTTCTCCGCTGTTTCTTTTCAGCCAGAAAGCCCCTCTGCTTATCTGCCTCTGAAAAGGCAAACAGCAAGCCCAGCTCAGTACATGTGTGGGTAACCTTGAACTGATTATTTTCTTTCATTAAAAGTGTAACATTCCCCCAGCACCAAGGAACACGATAACACGAATCAAGAAACAATGCCAGAGGAATGCCAAGTAGAAATGAACAGAGAAAAAGTGTACCTACACACTTAAAAAGTGGATATAAAGTCAAATGAAAAATATTTAAAATGGGGAAAACATTGATATGCATCATATCATTGGAACCCAATGAGGTCAAAGTGGCCAAAAATTGGTAACAGTATTGGGAAGATATTTTCTTCAGCATAGAAAACCTACTCTTACTGATTTTTGACCACTTGACCAGGATATGGTTCCAGCGATATAATGAATATCGATTATATGTTTTCCCCATCAGATCAGTTACAATAAGGTCCACAGAATAGCCTTTGCATCCTAATTTCAGATGCCCTACTGCACACAAACCCTATATTGGCGACATGTACCCGATTAGGGGAAGGGAGGCAATGAACAGGTTCTTTCAGAACGAAGGTGGTGTCTTGTAAAGTAGGTGTGGGGTAGGGACTAGGCAACGCCTTTGAGTAAATACTCCAAGAATATTTTTTGAGATTTTATAAGAAAATATTTATAAGAAACTTGTCGAGGATTACAGTACACTTTTCAGGCAGTAGACTTGTGCATTACAACTCGGCTACACTTGGCATACCAGGCTTTGGCTTAGCCTTTACCAATTCCAGCTGTCACTTGCAGGGGACTACCTAGGTTCTAGAGCATTGCAGTGGTAGTCAGGGTCACCCGTATTTGTAATCCAGAGACCAGTCCCGGCAACTAGAATCCATGGGTGTATGTCACGGTCACAGTAATGTAAATCCAACAGGTGTATGCCACCACCCATCTCGGCTGATAAACTCACACATAACTCAGCTCTGGCTTAAACAATGCAGCTCCGCTTTATTGACTTATTGTCATAGTACCGCGCGCAGCACATTCACAGGAGAAAGCTGCAACGTCCATACAACCATAATCGATGTATTGGAGGAAGGTTAAGTGTGTCCTGGCAAGGGACACCACCTCCCCCCCCCCATTCTAGTGACCCACCTCTCAAATAAACTGGGGCTGGTCTGTTAAAGTAAAGAAAAAAAACTCAAAACGTTGGGGTATAGGTAAACCTCAACCTATAGACCTTGGAGTTTGACCTCGCCAATAAGTATCTTACTACATAAATACGTTAAAATTATTCACATATTAATTTTATTGGCGAGGTCAAACTTCAAGGTCTATAGGTTTAGGTTTACCTATACCCCAACGTTTTGAGTTTAACTGCCATACAAGTCAAATTTCAATATCTCAGCACAGTTTCAGAATACTCGGTTGATACTCAACTCACAGTTCATCACGGTAATATAGGGGATTAGTCCACCCCACTATGCCATGAACACTAACTCTCAGTAACTTAGGCAGGGAAACACACAGGGCAATCAGTGCTAAGGAAGAGCCTCACCACCTTAAAGATATTGGTCACAACTTAAGTTCAAGGCTTCCAGTGGGACAACTAGTATAAGCACCAATCAGCAAAGGTCCAGGGACAAAGCTCCCAACCGGGCTCAACATTTCCCCCCGGGTATTAAGAGTTTACAACAGAGACAGCCACACCTTACCGGAGGTCAGGCATGTCTCAGCCTCTCATACTCACTTCAGCAGGTGGCACCTTCTCTGTTAGTTCCACGACTAAGACACCCCAGGGGTTCTCTCTCTCTCTCCCAACAGGGTCCTCCCCGGTCGTCCCGAAACTGTTGCACACCGAAGCAGTTTATGCGCTCCTGCGTTGTTCTTGCTGTTCCTGACAAACTCTTACTTGGCACTAAACTGGGCTTTTATAGACTGACCCACCCAGTGACCTATCATGAACTCCGCCCACTATACCTCTGGTATATAGGGAGACTCCACCCCCATATATAGATAAGGGCCTAACTCCACCCTGTTCCCTCTAGTTTAAAGGAAAACTCCATTTTATCATGTTTCTTTGTGTTCTGACTTAGTGTTTAACTCTTCTGGAATGTAAAATAAACTTTTGTGTTAGGATTGTGCCCCTATATCTGTGATTAACTTATCAGCATACTGCTTCCATGAGACTTATATTCCTGGGGCTCTGTTTTGCTACAGTGGGAGTGGTTTTCATGGCCTTGAGTAAAAACAATGGACTACAAGTCCCAAAAGTCTTCCAATAAAAGAGGTGAACTCTTTAGCAGCTTTGGCTAGGCAGTCTACGCAGCCTAATTACCTATCCAGCTAACACAGAGTTTCAAACAAATAGATTATTAAAAAATAACAGATAAGGTCAGCTCCTTGAGGACATCATTTTGCCACACAATAAAGGAAACTTTTACAAATGCCATTAAAATGGAAATGACCCTTTAATGTCTAACTCCACCCCTTCTGTTTTTTATTAATGGGTTAGTTAGCTCCTCCCACTATCTACATGTTATATTAAGAGATAAGGGAATGGAGTAGTCTTATAAAGGCAACTCCTCCCACTGTCCTCTCATCCACCATCTCATTGGAGGACAGCAGCAGAGAGGGCGGGGGGCTGCCCACTGGAGCAAACCCAGCCGGGCAAGGTTACCCACAAGAGACACTACACCCCAGAGGGGCATCCCAAACCTGGGAGAGCGGGATATCCCAGCTTCCCAGGTCAGGACCAAGCTGTTCAGCCAGACGCAGCTCAACCACGCTTGACCACCTGAGGATCCTACAGCTTCATGTCGCTAGGACGGCTAATCTGCACAAGAAGTCCCCATGACACCAAGTGGCAACCAACCACCTCCCCCTGACCAAGCGTTGCAGGGCCAATGTTGCACGTCCCCAGCCAAGGTAAGCCATCCTTTCAATTTCCCCTTCTAGGCCTAGGCAAACCTCTGTGCCCTCCTTTACTAACCCTTCCATTTTTCTTTATAGAGAACCTGGCAGGAGCACAGAGCCCCCCCAGAAAGACCCAGAATCATCCTACTGCCTGGAGCAGCCATGTCTGGGGTTGACCCATTTGGGTACACGTGGACCTACCTGGTAATTGGGCCTCCAATCCATAAAAACACACAGGGCAATTAGAGGAGGGGTCACTTATACACCCAAACTGAATTAAACTTGCCACACTTGTGGTTTATTCTCTCAAGGTAAGAATAAAATTCAGGGATGACAGGTTTGGTGTATCAGGGGTGACAGAGCCTGTCAACCCTGATTTCCTCTTCCTTCTATTAAAATAAAAAAATAAAATGCCTGGCTGGATATTTTTTGATACCTGGTGTATAAGTGACCGTCCTTCTGCCATCCAGCAAATTTCTATGGATGGTTATCATTGAACCATTTTTCGCGATAGTGCTCCTTTACCGTATTTTTGGGGATGCCCTTAGAAGAGAAGACCTTTAGTGGACCCAGTTAACCCTATCCTTCCTGTGCCTTAACTTTACTATCACCTTTGTTCCCAAAATAATTCCCTTTTAATGACACCAATGTGTGGGTGGGATTCTTTATCCTACCACACACTGTGCAGTCCAATGCACTTCCTCAAGTACGTTGCTGTTAGGGCGAGCACCGCGTGCCCATCTCGCAGCACTCCCCTCACCTCCGTTGTTGCTCCCGCTGACCGGGCGAGCGCTGCGCGTCCATCTCACAGCGCTCCCCATTCTCCCTCCCTACCCGCTCCTGCCGGCGGGGCCGCGGCTTCCGGCGCGGCGGCTGCTCCCAGTCGTCTCCCTTCTCCTCGCTCTGCCTCCTCGCATGGTCCAGTGCGTGCACGTCCCCGCCCTCTAGGGGGCGCGCGCGCCGGTTTCCTGAACTTTAAAGGGCCGGCACACCACTGATTGGTGCCCAGTCATCCAATCCTACATCCACTTCCCCTATTTAAGGGGCACTTCCTTTCCATCAGTGCCGAATCTTGGTCTTCCTATGTGTGCAGAAAGTCAGTTGTTTTCAGGATTGCTCACCCGTGTACCGACCTTTGCCTGTCCCCGACCCTTCGCTGTCCGTCCCGATCTTGGCTACTTATCTTCGATCTCGAGGTTATGCTGCCAGCCCTGACCTCTGCTTGAACTTTGACATCGCCTTTTGCCTGCTTCCTTTGCACCACGCAGTACCTCGGCTGACTGTGTGGCTGAGCCGCTGTTGGGGGGTAGCGACCTGGGTGTCACTCGCCGCTACAAGACCAACCTGCCTTGCGGCGGGCTCTGGTGAATACCGGTGGCCTCTTAGACTCCGCTCCCCTGACGCGGCACTCGCTATCAGTATCACAGTCACAGCGGATCCACACCTGTGCCACCATACCCGGTCCGTGACAGTTGGGTATCGTGGGCTTGGTCCTGGCAATGGGTGATTGGCCAAGTCCTGGATCTAGGGTATTCTCCCCCGCTCTGGCCTCATCTCTCCAAACTATAGGGTTGAGAAGTCGAGAAAGGGGCTCTGAATTAACCCTTATATATGGGTGTGTGTGCTTCCAGGCTTGTTGGCTACAGCTATACAAGGGTTCTTTAAAGTGGAACAAACCCTGGGCATCCCCACTGTGCATGCTGGACATGCCCCGCTGTGTGAAACCCCCCAGTGTGCCTGTAAGAACTCACCTTTTCCTAGTCCAAAGGTGCATGTGTGGGCTCTCTTCCAATCAGATCCCTTTGCCGCACGTTTGTAATGTTCAGGAGATTACTCTTTATGGCAATCTGGAGGACAAGCGCTCCCGTCCAGCCTATCTGAATTGCTGGGGGCCGGAGCACGCACACAGCAAAAGATACAGGGAATTCAGCCGCCCGATGTTTACAAGGTATTCAAGGCAGGGTCCAGGAGCACACTATAGGGGGGTATCAGACTGGTCTGGTTTATTTATTTAACAGTTAAACATTATCCCTTCTATGAGGTCTGTGGCCTACTAGTTTGGTACAATTTATAATTGATCCCCTCTTTAGGGTACTTGGTTGGAACCTATAGTCAGTAGGGGATATTGGCATAAAAGTTAGATAACTTGACTTCAACTTCACACAGCTACCCGACAAGACAGAGCCAGGAATGAGTCTGAAAAGAAATATTCCAAATGGTTATTTCCCTTCAAAACCTTAGTCTACCATAACCATTGGTGGACTGGGGTCAAAATCCAGCCCTGGATTCTACTGATCTCTGGTCAGCCCATCACCAACCTGAATCAACCGCCACCACTTAGCACACAAAGCAGATTAAAGAAGATCATGGTTGCTTTCCAATGTGGTAAAGGTGACATTTTCATATATACCCATTGTGATTTGTGAGCAAGTGGGCCACCCAGAATGTATGAGCCTCAATTCAATTGCCAGGACCCCGCTGAACCTACACATATTTGCAGCTATATCACTCTCCTGTCTTCTTAAAGTGGACCTTCCCCCTGAATAAGAGCATATCTCATGTTTCCCACACCCTGTACATACAGATTGCTCACATTAAAAATCATCCTACCTGCATCTACTGCATGTTATGAGCCTTTAAACATCCAAGATGGCGGCTCATGGAGCATCAGGCAGCCTGCAAACAGGAAGTGTCTTGACTGTGTTGCTCTGCATTCTGGGATTGCTGTCCTTTCCCTGACCCCAACTCTGCTCTGTCTGTGCAAATCCCAGCTATAACCCCGCCCCCTGTACTTTGTCCCGCTCACCTCTCCTCAGCATGAGTGATGCTTCTGAGTCAAGATGGTGGCACCAGTATCCCAGAGTCCCGAGCAGAGTGGCAGCCCGGTAGGGGGAAAGTATAATAAGTAAGTGACTAAAAACTTAAAATATATTAATTTTAGATGCTGGGAAATAAAAGTTTTTTAAGGGTTTGAGCTTTTCATTAAATGATGCTGAAGGTCCGGTTTAACATTCAGGCCCAGACCTATGCTGTTCAAAGACATTTTTATACAGATCTGTGGCCCGCCTATATAACATTGACATCTCCAAAGGCACTTTATCCAAATCTATATATATATATTTATGACCCATGCATACTTTTCATTACCACCCCACAAACCAACCATACCGTCCAAAGTCAAATCTTGCATTCCACCATGGCCACTCACTACCATTACATAACCCCATGCTTTCCAAAGCCCCCCTCCCACCCACCCACACTGTACTGCCATGATGGCCATTCCGGTAGGCACTACTGGTGAGCTTTTAATTTATGGAACATTAAATAAGAAGTGACGCTTACGTGCAGCATGTGGACAATGCACTCTGGGATAACAGACATGTCAAAACCACCGCCCGCGATGCCAGCTGAGCGAGTTCATACCAGCCGCTGGGGAGAACCATTTAATGGCACCAATATTGTTAATGGAATATAAAAACATGTTCCCAGCGAGATTTTATTTTTTTTCCTAATCATTAAATGCAATCTGTTACAGTTTTTAAACGTGAATGTGCAATAGCATTTTGTAAAACTCTAATAAATGATTTTAATTTCCAATTATATTTTTAATTTAAGTACATTTTATTTCAGTATAACCTTAAAAGGGTTCCTAAAGTCAAAAGATTGCAGCATCTGGGGGGGTCATTTTAATTTTAGATACCCAACCACTTAAAGAGGACCAAAACCCACCCTGGAGTCTATGAGACTCCAGGGCAGGCATCCTCAATCCCCCTGAGGGTACCCTGCTGTGTGAAACCCCCCGGGTTGCACAAAAACTCACCTTCGTTCCTGGTGCAGCAGCGCCCACTTCCCTGCTATCCCTTTAGCAGGGTGCATGCCCGCTCCAGGCATTTGTGAATGGCTGGCATGGGCACGCTCCCTGTTAGAGGGTAGCGGGGGATGCGGACGCCAGAATGCTCGCATACACTCGCATTAGACAATCTCCTGGACAGAGGCGCTCAAGCGGATCCAAGAACACTCATAGGACAAGTGGCCACGCATGCGTTGTAGGAACGAGAAGAGGTGAGTTTGTTCGGGTGACCTGGAGGGTTTCACACAGTGGGGTCTCCCGATCAGGTTGCCCCAGGAGCAAGAACCAAAACCCTGGATAGTCAAAATCCTGGGTTTTGGTCTACTTTAAAAGGCCATAAAAATATTTTCACTTGGGACAAACAACTGACCTCCTCCTTAATCCAGTGGCAGATGCAAAAAAAGGGTAAATTTGCTTTTATTTTAGTACGGTAATTTCCAAGGCTTTCTGGGCAGGGGTGGGGGATGCAGCAGCACCAAGGGGCCGATGTAAACTTTAGGCCAATTTTAAATAGTATAAACCATGGTTTAAACTTTTTCAGCTAACCACATCTGGGAGAGCTAAACTTTCCTGTTTGGTCATGGGTGTTTTCAGGACAGGAAGGCCTCAAAACATACCCCCTGGCCCCAGTAACACTAAACCTTGTTGGGTCCGCTTCCTGTTTGGTTACCGCAGATAGGGACTAAGACCAATACTTAACTGTGGGGTTACAGTCAGCAAATAAATTGAATCTAACCTTTCTCAATTCTGTGCAATGCTAACATTTTTTTCAATTAATGTGGGATTTATACATCATGTGCATTTAGTGCGACAGTGTTTTGTGAGCTCGCTATCACTCTGAGTAGTACAGACAAGACAACAGTGGCTTTAAAATGTGCTAATGTCAGATATGTGCAAGTCCATGACAGAAGAGTTTTATCACATCAGACACTTTGTGCTGCCCTCTGGGCTGGAGAAGAAGCGCTGCGCCCCATCACAGGGACACCCTCTGTTGAGGCCAGAATGGGTGCAACACTGGTGCCCATCGCTGGAAACCGGGGAGTGTATAAGAGACACACTCAGGGTTTGTTCTGAACATGGCGAGTTGGGCGGTGTGATTGTGACACGGGAGTTGTCGTAGGCTCCATCCATACATCTCTGTAGACTGTTCCTAGAGCTGGGAATCAATTCGCCCACTGACACATCAGAGTCACCATCATCCATCTGGTTCTCCACCATTGTAATTTTTGTTAGAAGAGATTTTAACACAATAAAGATACCGATAAACCCCAAAACAAAAAGACCATTTCCAGCGGATATGCTGATGTCGTATTCATAGGCGGTTTCGTTGGGGTTGTTGCAGGGAAGTTGAACGAGACATTTTACAGAGGAGGAAAGGGTGCCGGTTCTGTTAACCTCATGTTGGTTATAATCCAAATTTCCATTTTCCTGGGGAAGAAAAATAGGACAAATAAAAACCTACAGTAAGTTCTTGTTCTAAAGGGTTAAGTTCTTGAAAATGAGGAGCTGAGAGAGCCAGAAGTGTGAACATAGTGTTGGTGAAGTGAGGAAGACCAGTGGAAAGCCTTGTGGGCTTTGAGGTGAGAAACATCACCTGAATGGAATAAGTCCAGTTGCTCCAAGCTAAATGGGTATTACTTGTCTCCTGGAAAAATATGAGGAATCCATACCTTGTGGCCTCAATTGATGTCACCTCCACCAGGATTAAACAGTATGGTCCCTTGACCTTGGCCTTTTGACCACCACCAGTGAACAGAGCTGTGCAAGCTCTGTAAAAATGGCAAAGCTCTGTTTGATATTGCTCCAGTCCATTAACAGGATTATATCAGGCCAGAAGCCAGCCAGGTAACTTATAATATAACTGAGAAGCACAGACAAGTGCCTTTGGGATCAAGCCAACAGATTAAGTTATAGACTGTATTTCATTTCTTTAACAGCATTCATATAATGGATACATTCAGTTCAGAAGGGCAAATCGAGTAGTTACAATCAGAATTGTACAGTTAAAATTAGAGATGAGCGAACTTTTGAAAAATTCGATTCGACTGATTCGCCGAATTTTCCGACAAAAATTCGCGACGAATCGCTATTAAAAACGGCTATTTCTGAGCCTCCTACAGCCTCAATAGGGTTGTAAACCATTCAGCCTTGCTGTAACACGCACAGGATGCGTGCTGGGTTTGTTAAATAATACTTTGAAGAAATATCACATGCAGATCAGAGGCATCGCTAATAGAATCGCAGAGCGGCACAATTGCAGAGAGTTGAAGTGGCATCACTATGAGGGGCAGAAGGAGCCCAAATATACACTGGAGTTGGCCTCAGGAGCCCAAAAATTGGATGAATCACACCCTGGAGTTGGCAGAAGTTGGCAGCAGCAGCAGGAGCCCAAATATACACTGGAGTTGGCTTCAGGAGCCCAAAAATTGGATGAATCACACCCTGGAGTTGGCAGAAGTTGGCAGCAGCAGGAGCCCAAATATACACTGGAGTTGGCCTCAGGAGCCCAAAAATTGGATGAATCACACCCTGGAGTTGGCAGAAGTTGGCAGCAGCAGCAGCAGGAGCCCAAATATACACTGGAGTTGGCCTCAGGAGCCCAAAAATTGGATGAATCACACCCTGGAGTTGGCAGAAGTTGGCAGCAGCAGCAGCAGGAGCCCAAATATACACTGGAGTTGGCTTCAGGAGCCCAAAAATTGGATGAATCACACCCTGGAGTTGGCAGGAGTTGACAGTAGTAGCAGCAGGAGCCCAAATATACACTGGAGTTGGCTTCAGGAGCCCAAAAATTGGATGAATCACACCCTGGAGTTGGCAGAAGTTGGCAGCAGCAGCAGCAGGAGCCCAAATATACACTGGAGTTGGCCTCAGGAGCCCAAAAATTGGATGAATCACACCCTGGAGTTGGCAGAAGTTGGCAGTAGTAGCAGCAGGAGCCCAAATATACACTGGAGTTGGCTTCAGGAGCCCAAAAATTGGATGAATCACACCCTGGAGTTGGCAGAAGTTGGCAGTAGCAGCAGCAGGAGCCCAAATATACACTGGAGTTGGCTTCAGGAGCCCAAAAATTGGATGAATCACACCCTGGAGTTGGCAGGAGTTGACAGTAGCAGCAGCAGGAGCCCAAATATACACTGGAGTTGGCCTCAGGAGCCCAAAAATTGGATGAATCACACCCTGGAGTTGGCAGGAGTTGACAGTAGCAGCAGCAGGAGCCCAAATATACACTGGAGTTGGCTTCAGGAGCCCAAAAATTGGATGAATCACACCCTGGAGTTGGCAGAAGTTGGCAGCAGCAGCAGCAGCAGGAGCCCAAATATACACTGGAGTTGGCTTCAGGAGCCCAAAAATTGGATGAATCACACCCTGGAGTTGGCAGGAGTTGACAGTAGCAGCAGCAGGAGCCCAAATATACACTGGAGTTGGCCTCAGGAGCCCAAAAATTGGATGAATCACACCCTGGAGTTGGCAGAAGTTGGCAGCAGCAGCAGCAGCAGGAGCCCAAATATACACTGGAGTTGGCCTCAGGAGCCCAAAAATTGGATGAATCACACCCTGGAGTTGGCAGGAGTTGACAGTAGCAGCAGCAGGAGCCCAAATATACACTGGAGTTGGCCTCAGGAGCCCAAAAATTGGATGAATCACACCCTGGAGTTGGCAGAAGTTGGCAGCAGCAGCAGCAGGAGCCCAAATATACACTGGAGTTGGCTTCAGGAGCCCAAAAATTGGATGAATCACACCCTGGAGTTGGCAGAAGTTGGCAGCAGCAGCAGCAGGAGCCCAAATATACACTGGAGTTGGCTTCAGGAGCCCAAAAATTGGATGAATCACACCCTGGAGTTGGCAGAAGTTGGCAGCAGCAGGAGCCCAAATATACACTGGAGTTGGCTTCAGGAGCCCAAAAATTGGATGAATCACACCCTGGAGTTGGCAGGAGTTGACAGCAGCAGGAGCCCAAATATACACTGGAGTTGGCTTCAGGAGCCCAAAAATTGGATGAATCACACCCTGGAGTTGGCAGGAGTTGACAGCAGCAGCAGCAGGAGCCCAAATATACACTGGAGTTGGCTTCAGGAGCCCAAAAATTGGATGAATCACACCCTGGAGTTGGCAGAAGTTGGCAGCAGCAGCAGCAGGAGCCCAAATATACACTGGAGTTGGCCTCAGGAGCCCAAAAATTGGATGAATCACACCCTGGAGTTGGCAGGAGTTGACAGTAGTAGCAGCAGGAGCCCAAATATACACTGGAGTTGGCTTCAGGAGCCCAAAAATTGGATGAATCACACCCTGGAGTTGGCAGAAGTTGGCAGCAGCAGCAGCAGGAGCCCAAATATACACTGGAGTTGGCTTCAGGAGCCCAAAAATTGGATGAATCACACCCTGGAGTTGGCAGAAGTTGGCAGCAGCAGCAGCAGGAGCCCAAATATACACTGGAGTTGGCTTCAGGAGCCCAAAAATTGGATGAATCACACCCTGGAGTTGGCAGGAGTTGACAGTAGCAGCAGCAGGAGCCCAAATATACACTGGAGTTGGCCTCAGGAGCCCAAAAATTGGATGAATCACACCCTGGAGTTGGCAGGAGTTGACAGTAGCAGCAGCAGGAGCCCAAATATACACTGGAGTTGGCTTCAGGAGCCCAAAAATTGGATGAATCACACCCTGGAGTTGGCAGAAGTTGGCAGCAGCAGCAGCAGCAGGAGCCCAAATATACACTGGAGTTGGCTTCAGGAGCCCAAAAATTGGATGAATCACACCCTGGAGTTGGCAGAAGTTGGCAGTAGCAGCAGCAGGAGCCCAAATATACACTGGAGTTGGCTTCAGGAGCCCAAAAATTGGATGAATCACACCCTGGAGTTGGCAGGAGTTGACAGTAGCAGCAGCAGGAGCCCAAATATACACTGGAGTTGGCTTCAGGAGCCCAAAAATTGGATGAATCACACCCTGGAGTTGGCAGAAGTTGGCAGTAGTAGCAGCAGGAGCCCAAATATACACTGGAGTTGGCTTCAGGAGCCCAAAAATTGGATGAATCACACCCTGGAGTTGGCAGAAGTTGGCAGTAGCAGCAGCAGGAGCCCAAATATACACTGGAGTTGGCTTCAGGAGCCCAAAAATTGGATGAATCACACCCTGGAGTTGGCAGGAGTTGACAGTAGCAGCAGCAGGAGCCCAAATATACACTGGAGTTGGCTTCAGGAGCCCAAAAATTGGATGAATCACACCCTGGAGTTGGCAGGAGTTGACAGTAGCAGCAGCAGGAGCCCAAATATACACTGGAGTTGGCCTCAGGAGCCCAAAAATTGGATGAATCACACCCTGGAGTTGGCAGGAGTTGACAGTAGCAGCAGCAGGAGCCCAAATATACACTGGAGTTGGCTTCAGGAGCCCAAAAATTGGATGAATCACACCCTGGAGTTGGCAGAAGTTGGCAGCAGCAGCAGCAGCAGGAGCCCAAATATACACTGGAGTTGGCTTCAGGAGCCCAAAAATTGGATGAATCACACCCTGGAGTTGGCAGAAGTTGGCAGTAGCAGCAGCAGGAGCCCAAAAAATGGCCTAAAGACATAAATATGTTTTGCACCATTTGTAAAGTGTAAAACGTGGCACCATGCTGAATCTAGTCGCATGCATCAGGCATTGGTGGGTGGAAATCCTGGCTGATCCATCCCTGATTCATTTTGACAAAGGTGAGTCTCTCCACATTTTTAGTTGACAGACGAGTTCTCCTCGCCGTAACTATGGCCCCCGCCGCACTAAACACCCGCTCAGATGGCACGCTACTTGCCGGGCAGGACAGCTTTTCCAGGGCAAACTCTGCTAGTTGCGGCCACAAATCAAGTTTGGCTGCCCAGAAGTCCAGCGGATCCTCAAGGTGTGTTGGCATGGTCATGTCAAAGTATGACATGACCTGCTGGTTCAGGTCCTGCTCCAGGTCTTCCTGCTGCTCATGAGTAGCCTCACTATGCGGGTGTAGAAAGCTACTCATTAGCGACTGAAGACTGAGGCTGCTGCTGCTGATGGAGCTTCTGCTGCTGCTGCTGCCAACCCCCCCAGCGGCCATGGCAGTGGAAGGTGAGCGCAGAGGTCCCCTCGAGTCAGACCTGCGAGAGTATGGACCATGGCGCAGATAGGCATCGGCCAACTGCCTACGTAGAATGTCTTTGTAGTAGTTGAGTTTGTCCTCCCTCTCGGTGGGTTTAAAAAATGCCCCCATTTTGTGCCGGAAGCGAGGGTCCAATAAGGTGGACAGCCAGAAGTCATCCCGCCGACAGATGGAAACAATTCTGGGGTCACTACGCAAGCATGTGAGCATGCTTCGTGCCATTTGCGCAAGTGACTCGGATGGACTACCTGTCTCCATCTCCACTGCATACTGCCACGGTGTGCCCGGGTCCTCTGTCTCTCCTTCCTCAAAAACCTCTAGCTCCTCTGGCTGCTCCTGCTCCTCCTCTCCTGTCCGCTGACTAGATAAACCAGCCATTTCGCCAAGCCTAAACTGTGTTTCGCTGGGCAACTCCTCCTCCTCCTCTTCCTCCTCCTCCTCCTCCAGTTCAGCTCCAACGGGGTTCATGTGGCCGTAAGATGTAAACGCCATGTCTCCAGTGCCCTGACCAGCCATGGTTTCCAACATGTGCTGTAGTACATGAAGCAGTGGAATCACGTCGTTCATCCCGTAATCCTGCCAACTGACAAATAAAGTGGCTTCCTCAAAGGGCCTGAGCAAACGGCAGGTGTCACGTATGAGCTGCCACTGGTTGACATTGAAGTTACACAGGGGAGTCCCCCTATCTGCTTGGATCATCAGGAAATCCGTGATGGCTTTTCTCTGTTCATATAATCGGTCCAACATGTGAAGGGTGGAATTCCAACGGGTGGAAACATCGCAAATCAGACTATGTTGGGGGATACCATTCTGACGCTGTAGCTCAAGAAGGGTGTGTTTGGCGGTGTAGGAGTGGCTGAAGTGCATGCAAAGTTTCCGTGAAGTTGTTAGGATGTCCTGCAGATGGGGGGAACACTTCAGAAACCGCTTGACAACCAGATTGAAGACGTGAGCCATGCAGGGGGCATGGGTCAGGCTTCCTTGGCGCAGCGCAGACAAAATGTTCTTCCCATTGTCGGTAACCATGATTCCCATTTTAAGTTTTCTCGGAGTAAGCCATGTTTGGATTTCCTGATGAATACATTTAAGCAGTTCCTCCCCTGTGTGACTCCGTTCGCCAAGACAAACCATGTGAAGCACTGCGTGACCCCTCCGTGCCCTGCACACATGGTAGACTGGAGGGGCACTGAGACTTGAGCCTACAGTGGAGGGTGAGGAGATGGCGGAGGATGAGGAGGCCGAGTCGCACGGTGTCACAGGCCCAATGGGCAGAGAGCGCGGAGGCCGAAGCGGCGTGACCTGTCCAAGTTGCTGCTGCAAAGGGACCACATTCACCCAGTGGGCCGTAAACGACATGTACTGCCCCTGACCGTAGTTACAGCTCCAGATGTCGGCGCTGCCATGTATTTTGCTACACACCGACAGGCTCAAGGACTGGCCCACCTTCTGTTCAACAAAAGTGTGCAGCGCTGGTACTGCCTTCTTGGCAAAGAAATGACGGCTTGGGACTCTCCACCTCGGCTCGGCACAAGCCATCAGTTCTCTGAAAGGTGCAGATTCCACCACCTGAAAAGGGAGCGACTGCAGCACCAGCAACTTGGACAGGAGCACATTCAGCTTCTGCGCCGTAGGATGAGTGGGCGCATACTGCTGTCTCTTGGACATGGCTTCGCTGATGGATTGCTGGCGGGATGCATGACTTGGAGGAGGAGGAGGAGGAGCAGGAGCGACAGAGGATGGGTGTGACGCACAGCTGCCTTCGGCTGAGGTGCTGGAGCCTTGGCTGGCAGAAATTGGGAGCTCACTTGGTGAGGAAGCAGACTGGACCACCCCTTGGGAGCCTCGGTTCTCCCAGGTCGTTTTATGGTGACGCATCATATGTTGACGCAGGGCCGTGGTGCCAACATTTGGACCCTGGCCACGCTTCACCTTTTGCCTACATATCTTGCATGTGGCCATGTTACCCTCCTGCGGATGCCTCAGGAAAAACTGCCACACTGCCGAGTAGCTACTTTTCCCACCCCCTGGCCTCACTGATTCACTGCTGCTGTTGCCAACTCCAGGAACCCCTGCTCCACTACCTCCCGATAAGGTAGACTGCCGCACAGCAGGTGCTCTACCCCGGCCCCGGCCGGCTCCAGCCTTTGGAATTGTGCCCCCATGCTGACTGCTACCACCTTGCTGCCTCAGCTGCTGACTCCGGGGCAACCTGCGCCCCTCTTCTCCTGATGATGACGATGAAGCCCCTTCATCACCCGGCTCCCAAGTGCGATCGGCTTCATCGTCATCATCATCATCATCACCGGGTTGTGGCTGTACGTCACTGATGTTCGTGGATTCGTCAACAGTGTCTGGCGCAGGAGCTGGAACGCTCGCAGCACCCACGACACTGTCCACATCACTATTTGTCTGCCTAGCTAAAGAAGCCACCTCCATTTCTTGGCTGGGCAGTAGCTGCTGACTGTCCTCCTGTATCTGATCGTCCTCCTCACTAAAGAGTGGAGCTGAACCCAAAGCATAGGATACGTCGCTGGGGGAGGGAACGGCGTAGGACAGAGGCAATGGGAGGACAGGGACTGCTCTCGGGGCATGCCAACTCAGGGTTGTGTCAGAGGAACCTACCGACCCTAGACTGGGGGTCTCAGATGTAAGTTGTGATGATGTTGTTGATGAGCGCGTCAGCCAATCTACCACGGCAGATGCGTTACTGGTGGAGACCCGACCGCTAGCAGATACTGGCAGATTAGGTCTCTCAGCGTGACTCCTGCTGCTACTGGCCCCCAGTCTGATGCGAGCTCTGCCTGCGGAATCTTGGCCTCTGCCACTCCTCTTTTCACTTCCAGGCACTTGTCTGCCCGACATAGTCTAACTGGCGTGGTAGTAGGTGATATTTTAAGAACCCCCAGGCAGCAGTGGGTCTATATAAAACAGAATATAATGCACACCAAAAGTGAGCAGTAACACTCAGCCTCCAACAGGCCTGCTTAGTGTAAATAAGAGAGCTGCTTAGTGTAAATAAAGAGGGGTATGCTATGTTACAGAATGGGATGCCTCAACAGAAGTGCACCTGGCAGGCAGCAGTAAGCCTATGCCCAGCAAAAGTGTCTTATAATATAAATATAATAAGAGCAAATGCTTATATGGTCTTAAACAGAGGCTGCTTTAGTCACAGAATGGGATGCCCTGGGCAGGAATGGACCTGGCAGGGTCCAGTAGGGCTTTGGCCAGCAAAAGTGTCTTTATCAGGCTAATTTCAAATATGATAAGAGCAAATGCTTATATGGTCTTAAACAGAGGCTGCTGTAGTCACAGAATGGGATGCCCCGGGCAGGAATCGACCTGGCAGGGTCCAGTAGGGCTTTGGCCAGCAAAAGTGTCTTTATCAGGCCTGATTTCTATGAGAATAAGTGCAAATGTTTATTATGCTATTAAATAGAGGCTGCTTTAGTCACAGAATGGGATGCCAGTGCCACAAAAACCAGAGAGCATGCACAGCAAAAGTGTCTTTATCAGGCCTGATTTCTATGAGAATAAGTGCAAATGTTTATTATGCTATTAAATAGAGGCTGCTTTAGTCACAGAATGGGATGCCAGTGCCACAAAAACCAGAGAGCATGCACAGCAAAAGTGTCTTTATCAGGCCTGATTTCTATGAGAATAAGTGCAAATGTTTATTATGCTATTAAATAGAGGCTGCTTTAGTCACAGAATGGGATGCCAGTGCCACAAAAACCAGAGAGCATGCACAGCAAAAGTGTCTTTATCAGGCCTGATTTCTATGAGAATAAGTGCAAATGTTTATTATGCTATTAAATAGAGGCTGCTTTAGTCACAGAATGGGATGCCAGTGCCACAAAAACCAGAGAGCATGCACAGCAAAAGTGTCTTTATCAGGCCTGATTTCTATGAGAATAAGTGCAAATGTTTATTATGCTATTAAATAGAGGCTGCTTTAGTCACAGAATGGGATGCCAGTGCCACAAAAACCAGAGAGCATGCACAGCAAAAGTGTCTTTATCAGGCCTGATTTCTATGAGAATAAGTGCAAATGTTTATTATGCTATTAAATAGAGGCTGCTTTAGTCACAGAATGGGATGCCAGTGCCACAAAAACCAGAGAGCATGCACAGCAAAAGTGTCTTTATCAGGCCTGATTTCTATGAGAATAAGTGCAAATGTTTATTATGCTATTAAATAGAGGCTGCTTTAGTCACAGAATGGGATGCCAGTGCCACAAAAACCAGAGAGCATGCACAGCAAAAGTGTCTTTATCAGGCCTGATTTCTATGAGAATAAGTGCAAATGTTTATTATGCTATTAAATAGAGGCTGCTTTAGTCACAGAATGGGATGCCAGTGCCACAAAAACCAGAGAGCATGCACAGCAAAAGTGTCTTTATCAGGCCTGATTTCTATGAGAATAAGTGCAAATGTTTATTATGCTATTAAATAGAGGCTGCTTTAGTCACAGAATGGGATGCCAGTGCCACAAAAACCAGAGAGCATGCACAGCAAAAGTGTCTTTATCAGGCCTGATTTCTATGAGAATAAGTGCAAATGTTTATTATGCTATTAAATAGAGGCTGCTTTAGTCACAGAATGGGATGCCAGTGCCACAAAAACCAGAGAGCATGCACAGCAAAAGTGTCTTTATCAGGCCTGATTTCTATGAGAATAAGTGCAAATGTTTATTATGCTATTAAATAGAGGCTGCTTTAGTCACAGAATGGGATGCCAGTGCCACAAAAACCAGAGAGCATGCACAGCAAAAGTGTCTTTATCAGGCCTGATTTCTATGAGAATAAGTGCAAATGTTTATTATGCTATTAAATAGAGGCTGCTTTAGTCACAGAATGGGATGCCAGTGCCACAAAAACCAGAGAGCATGCACAGCAAAAGTGTCTTTATCAGGCCTGATTTCTATGAGAATAAGTGCAAATGTTTATTATGCTATTAAATAGAGGCTGCTTTAGTCACAGAATGGGATGCCAGTGCCACAAAAACCAGAGAGCATGCACAGCAAAAGTGTCTTTATCAGGCCTGATTTCTATGAGAATAAGTGCAAATGTTTATTATGCTATTAAATAGAGGCTGCTTTAGTCACAGAATGGGATGCCAGTGCCACAAAAACCAGAGAGCATGCACAGCAAAAGTGTCTTTATCAGGCCTGATTTCTATGAGAATAAGTGCAAATGTTTATTATGCTATTAAATAGAGGCTGCTTTAGTCACAGAATGGGATGCCAGTGCCACAAAAACCAGAGAGCATGCACAGCAAAAGTGTCTTTATCAGGCCTGATTTCTATGAGAATAAGTGCAAATGTTTATTATGCTATTAAATAGAGGCTGCTTTAGTCACAGAATGGGATGCCAGTGCCACAAAAACCAGAGAGCATGCACAGCAAAAGTGTCTTTATCAGGCCTGATTTCTATGAGAATAAGTGCAAATGTTTATTATGCTATTAAATAGAGGCTGCTTTAGTCACAGAATGGGATGCCAGTGCCACAAAAACCAGAGAGCATGCACAGCAAAAGTGTCTTTATCAGGCCTGATTTCTATGAGAATAAGTGCAAATGTTTATTATGCTATTAAATAGAGGCTGCTTTAGTCACAGAATGGGATGCCAGTGCCACAAAAACCAGAGAGCATGCACAGCAAAAGTGTCTTTATCAGGCCTGATTTCTATGAGAATAAGTGCAAATGTTTATTATGCTATTAAATAGAGGCTGCTTTAGTCACAGAATGGGATGCCAGTGCCACAAAAACCAGAGAGCATGCACAGCAAAAGTGTCTTTATCAGGCCTGATTTCTATGAGAATAAGTGCAAATGTTTATTATGCTATTAAATAGAGGCTGCTTTAGTCACAGAATGGGATGCCAGTGCCACAAAAACCAGAGAGCATGCACAGCAAAAGTGTCTTTATCAGGCCTGATTTCTATGAGAATAAGTGCAAATGTTTATTATGCTATTAAATAGAGGCTGCTTTAGTCACAGAATGGGATGCCAGTGCCACAAAAACCAGAGAGCATGCACAGCAAAAGTGTCTTTATCAGGCCTGATTTCTATGAGAATAAGTGCAAATGGTTATTATGCTATTAAATAGAGGCTGCTTTAGTCACAGAATGGGATGCCAGTGCCACAAAAACCAGAGAGCATGCACAGCAAAAGTGTCTTTATCAGGCCTGATTTCTATGAGAATAAGTGCAAATGGTTATTATGCTATTAAATAGAGGCTGCTTTAGTCACAGAATGGGATGCCTCACAGCAGACTTAAGATCAGTTCAGTATATATGCACAGTTAGTTACTATAAGCAGCCTGAAAACGCTAACAAAGGCTGGATGAAAAAAAAAAAATCTCCCTGTCAGCCAGCTCCGTTTTTCCTGGCTTTCTGTCTGTCTCCTGTCTGTCTCCTGTCTGTCTCCTGTCTGTCTCCTGTCTGTCTCCTGTCTGTCTCCTGTCTGTCTCCTGTCTGTCTCCTGTCTGTCTCCTGTCTGTCTCCTGTCTGTCTCCTGCCTGTCTCCTGCCTGTCTCCAGCCTGTCTCCAGCCTGTCCCTGTCTGTCCCTGCCTGTCTAACTGCCTCAGCTACACAGCGTTCTGTCTGTCACGAATGCAATAGAGAAATGAGGAAAAGCAAGATGGCCGCCGTTAAATACCGCTGTGTGACGTCACCGGGCTTGCTGGCTGCTGATAGGCTGCATGTGACTGCCCCAGCTTGCACTGGCGCGGGATACATGTCCAGACATGTCCCGCCCGCCATCTTAGAATGCCTGTAATGTAAATGAATGGATGTTAAAGGAAAACTTCGAGTGATCGAATCGCGGGGAAATTCGGATTCGATCCGAATCGAATTTTTCCTGAAATTCGGATCGAATCCGGGTTCGTCCGGATCGATTCGCTCATCCCTAGTTAAAATGTATGTCAGTTACTTTAGGTTGCTGATCCTTAGTAATATGATGCAAACCCCTACAGGGGCATGTAGAGCTTGCTTGATTCTGATTCCTCCTTACCAGGGCCGGCTCTAGGTTTGTGGGGGCCCTTGGGTCTTAGTGGGCCCCAAAGCATACCTTCCAACTTTACATGGTGGGAAAAGGGGACAATTCTTAAATTCAGCCACGTCCTGTCATTGATTGATGGATAGGAGATAGGATGTAACAGTTACAATATTATAAACATTTGAATAGGCAAATAAATCATTTATTAATGCTGATCTGCATGTTACACCTCAAAGAGGGACAAATGGGAAAAACGAGAGACAGGAGGACATGGACTCAAAAGAGGGACAGTCCCTCCAAATCAGGCACAGTTGGGGAGGTATGTCAAAGTAGTGTGTCTCATGACGTCAACTTTCAGCTCTGCTGCCATAGAGGTCATCCTGTTCTGCTGATCACCCTCCAGTCCTTATTACCTTCCTTATAGCCAATAATCATCCTCTAGTCCTTGTTGCATTTTTTACTGCCACCAAGCACCCTTCAGCCCTTATTACTTGCTCCGCTGCCACTAAAGACTCCATCATTGCTGTCTGCTGTCACCTGGTTCTCGCCACCTTCTGAGCTTCCATCAATTTTCCTCCATTACATGCCACTTTCTCCATTGTTGCTGACCAGGTCGACTGTAAAATAATACCATGGCCAAGTGTGGGCCTGAGTGGGCCCCTGAAGATACCAGGTGCCCTGGCAATTGCCCAGGTTTGCCCTGTGCTGGCGCCTGCCCTGCTCCTTACACCTGATCCAACATGACCCACCCAGGGATAAAAGACACAGGGTTACGGTTCTTCGGATCTTAATACACTGAGATAAGCCTCTCTCTCTGCCTCTTATCATTGGCTAGCTAAAAATAGTTTTGTGTCATACCTTGTCAGTGGAAGGTCATGGAGGGGCAATTATAGTACCATCAGGCCTGGATGGGCTCTGGGGATGGTTTGAGATCAAATGCAGCTATCCTATTTGGCTTCTAACCTTAGTTCTCTGGAACTCGGTCCCCAAATGCACAAAAGTGTGTTTAGTTTATGATTTATTTGACCAGCAGCTTCATAATTCTATATGAAATACTGGCCCCAGTATTTTTTTATGTGGAAATGGCCCCATCTGGTCTGGACCTATGCTTTGAAGTCATAAGGCCAGAGCAGGCTTACAGAAGGATGTGATTCTTTATCAGTAGAGGTGAAGACAAGGATTCCCAGAGTGAGGGCACTGGCAGGCATGAGCAAGGCAGTTAAAATAAGGTCTTTTGTATACAGACGTAAACAGGTCTATATTTTCCTACACTACCCTGAAAATATTTTTTGAGATGCTGGGAATATAAACCCTACTCCAAAAATAAGCCTTATTACAATTCATAAAAAAAGTCTATTGAAATAGTTTCCAGGCAGGCTATACATGTAAAAAAGTAAAATCACCTGGAAATAGATTAGATAGAACGCAGCAGGACATATTGACCTCTCACCAAGGAAAGCAGAGAGCACACAAGAGGTCTAAAACAATAAGTGTTGGCAAATGGTGGCCTCTCGCACACAGATTGGGTAATCTTGCTGGCGTCGCTCCTCTCCTGTCTGTATATTATCGCATTATGGCTGCTTCCAGACACCAGGGGGAGCCAACTGCTACACTTACAATGCAGTGGAACACCAAGAAACCTGGCACGTATGCAGGTAGGTTTGGTCCACTTTAAAAGCTGTTGCGTGAAGCCATTGTAACTGCTGAATCTGTAACTTTCTTTAAATGAGAATAATGACCATCCTTGCTTTTATTACAAAGAGGAGTCCAGTGTCTAAGTTGGTACATCAACAGCTCTACACCTTGCCCAACACCGCAAACACAGCTACCGGGTGCATGTGACCTACACCACCCTAGTATGCTAAATCCTACTGCCCAGGGACAGCAAGCAATTTATCAGTGTGCTTACACAGGATTTATTTTCCAAAGTAAACACCCATTTTATACCAAATGGTTTTTGGTCCATGCCCTGGTGGGCACCTCAAACTACTGATAAGCCCCTCTTCCATAAACTACCACCAGAGATTTTCTTTTCTGCACCACCTGTGAAATATGGCTGTTAGGGATGAGCGAATTGATCCGGATTGATCCGGACGAACCCGGATTAGTTCCGAATTTCATGGAAAATTCGATTCTGAACGAATCTGAATTTCCCTGCGATTCGATCAATCGAAGTTTTCCTTTAAACTCCATTTATTTCAATTACAGGCATTCTAAAATGGTGGATGGACATGTCCAGACATACCCCCTGGGGCAAGGTATCATGGGTAAGTCACATGCAGCCTATCAGCAGCCAGGAAGCCTGGTGATGTCACCGTGCTATATAAAGCGGCGGCCATCTTACTTGTGCGCATTTTAGCCTTGCATTGCGGCCAGAGTACAGCTAGTTAGAGACAGGGACAGAGAGTTAGAGATAGGTAGGGAGAGTCAGAGAGACCGACAGAGAGGCAGAAAGAGAGGTAGACAGAGCCAGGGAAAGATTAGGGAAAGATTAGGGAAAGATTAGGGAAAGACCAGAACGATCCAGGCAGGGACAGCATTGAAGTGACAGGGAATTTTTTTTTTTATTATCATTAGCCAGTTTCAGTTCTTTGTGCTGTAAACCTGCCTTGCCACTGTGCATCCCATCAATGCAGTGGCATATTTAACCCTGTTACACACAATCATTTATCATAATATATAACTGGATTAGTTTAAATATTTTTTGGTCTGCCTTTAACAAAAAATACACCAGGCCGCAGGGCATCCCAAACCTGCATTAGGCAGCCTGTTATACTAAATACGCTTGTTGATCCTTCCTCAGCTGAATCAAAGTATTGCATTTTGAATTGGTTTTCGGTCTGCCTTTAAAAAAAAAACACACCAGGCCGCAGGGCATCCCAAACCTGCACTAGGCAGCCTGTTATACTAAATATGCTTGTTGATCCTTCCTCAGCTGAATCAAAGTATTGCATTTTGAATTGGTTTTTGGTCTGCTGCCAAAACATTAGGCCACAGGGTATCTCATATTGCCAATTTTCATAGTATCTGGTGCAGAGAAGCAGTCCCTCACTTTATTTAGCTTCTTTTTAAAGTAAACACAATTTTTTTATCGTACCTATTGCTCATTTCAAATACATAAAAATGTCAGGCAGACAAGTGCAAGGATGTTCAAAGAGGAGTGGCAGAGGCCAAGATTCAGCAGGCAGAGGTCGCAGCAGACTAGGAGCGAGTGGCAGCAGGAGTCACAGTGAGAGACCTGAACTGCCAGTATCTGCTAGCGGTCGTGTCTCCACCAGTAACGCATCTGCCGTGGTAGATTGGTTAACGCGCTCATCAACATCATCACAAGTTACATCTGACACCCCCAGTCTAGGGTCGGTAGGTTCCTCTGACACAACCCTGAGTTGGCATGCCCCAAGAACAGTCCCTGTCCTCCCATTGCCTCTGTCCTATGCCGTTCCCTCCCCCAGCGACGTATCCTATGCTTTGGGTTCAGCTCCACTCTTTAGTGAGGAGGACGATCAGATAGAGGACAGTCAGCAGCTACTGCCCAGCCAAGAAATGGAGGTGGCTTCTTTAGCTAGGCAGACAAATAGTGATGTGGACAGTGTTGTGGGTGTTGCGAGCGTTCCAGCTCTTGCACCAGACACTGTTGAGGAAACCAAGAACATAAGTGACGTGCAGCCACAACTCGGTGATGATGATGAAGCCGATCGCACTTGGGAGCCGGGTGATGAAGGGGCTTCATCGTCATCATCAGGAGAAGAGGGGCGCAGGTTGCCCCGGATTCAGCAGCTCAGGCAGCAAGGTGTTAGCAGCATGGTTGGCAGTCAGCATGGGGGCACAATTGTAAAGCCTGGAGCCAAACGGGGCCTGGGCCGGGGTAGAGCAACTGCTGCGCGGCAGGCTACCTTATTGGGAGATAGTGGAGCAGGGGTTCCTGGAGTTGGCCACAGTAGCAGTGAATCAGTGAGGCCTGTTGGTGGGAAAAGTAGCTACTCGGCAGTGTGGCAGTTTTTCCTGAAGCATCCGCAGGAGGGTAACATGGCCACATGCAAGATATGTAGGCAGAAGGTGAAGCGTGGCCAGGGCCCAAATGTTGGCACCACGGCCCTGCGTCAACATATGATGCGTCACCATAAAGCGGCCTGGGAGAACCGAGGCTCTGAAGAGGTGGTCCAGCCTGCTTCCTCACCAAGTGGCACGCCGCTCCCAATTTCTGCCAGCCAAGGCCCCAGCACCTCAGCCGAAGGCAGCTGTGTGTCATACCCATCCTCTGTCGCTCCTGCTCCTCCTCCTCCAAGTCATGCATCCTGCCAGCAATCCATCAGCGAAGCCATGTCCGAAAGACAGCAGTATGCGCCCACTCATCCTACGGCGCAGAAGCTGAATGTGCTCCTGTCCAAGTTGCTGGTGCTGCAGTCGCTCCCTTTTCAGGTGGTGGACTCTGCACCTTTCAGAGAACTGATGGCTTGGCCGAGGTGGAGAGTCCCAAGCCGTCATTTCTTTGCCAAGAAGGCAGTACCAGCGCTGCACACTTTTGTTGAACAGAAGGTGGGCCAGTCCTTGAGCCTGTCCGTGTGTAGCAAAGTGCATGGCAGCGCCGACGTCTGGAGCTGTAACTACGGTCAGGGACAGTACATGTCGTTTACGGCCCACTGGGTGAATGTGGTCCCTTTGCAGCAGCAACTTGGACAGGTCACGCCGCTTCGGCCTCCGCGCTCCCTGCCCATTGGGCCTGTGACACCGTGCGACTCGGCCTCCTCATCCTCCGCCATCTCCTCACCCTCCTCTGTAGGCTCAAGTCTCAGTG
The DNA here is from genome assembly GCA_027917425.1 of Gastrophryne carolinensis. Lineage (NCBI taxonomy): Eukaryota > Metazoa > Chordata > Amphibia > Anura > Microhylidae > Gastrophryne > Gastrophryne carolinensis. Next base: position 487,175,599 of record CM051236.1, on the reverse strand, counting down.
CCCCTCCAGTCTACCATGTGTGCAGGGCACGGAGGTGTCACGCTGTGCTTCATGGTTTGTCTTGGCGAACGGAGTCACACAGGGGAGGAACTGCCTTAAATTTATTCATCAGGAAATCCAAACATGGCTTACTCCAAGAAAACTTAAAATGGGAATCATGGTTACCGACAATGGGAAGAACATTTTGTCTGCGCTGCACCAAGGAAGCCTGACCCATGCCCCCTGCATGGCTCACGTCTTCAATCTGGTTGTCAAGCGGTTTCTGAAGTCTTCCCCCCATCTGCAAGACATCCTAACAACTTCAAGGAAACTTTGCATGCACTGCAGCCACTCATACACCGCCAAACACACCCTTCTTGAGCTACAGCGTCAGAACGGTTTCCCCCAACATAGTCTGATTTGCGATGTTTCCACCCGTTGGAATTCCACCCTTCACATGTTGGACCGATTATATGAACAGAGAAAAGCCATCACGGATTTCCTGATGATCCAAGCGGATAAGGGGACTCCCCTGTGTAACTTCAATGTCAACCAGTGGCAGCCCATACGTGACACCTGCCGTTTGCTCAGGCCCTTTGAGGAAGCCACTTTATTTGTCAGTCGGCAGGATTACGGGATGAAGGACGTGATTCCACTGCTTCATGTACTACAGCACATGTTGGAAACCATGGCTGGTCAGGGCACTGGAGACATGGCGTCTACATCTTACGGCCACATGAACCCCGTTGGAGCTGAACTGGAGGAGGAGGAGTTGCCCAGTGAAACACAGTTTAGGCTTGGCGAAATGGCTGGTTTATCTAGTCAGTGGAGGAGAGGAGGAGCAGGAGCAGCCAGAGGAGCTAGAGGGTTTTGAGGAAGGCGAGACAGAGGACCCGGACACACCGTGGCAGTATGCAGTGGAGATGGAGACAGCTAGTCCCTCCGAGTCACTTGCGCAAATGGCAGGAAGCATGCTCACGTGCTTGTGTAGTGACCCCAGAATTGTTTCCATTTGTCGCCGGGATGACTTCTGGCTGTCCACCTTATTGGACCCTCGCTTCCGGCACAAAATGGGGGGAATTTTTTAAACCCGCCGAGAGGGAGGACAAACTGAACTATTACAAAGACATTCTACGTAGTCAGTTGGCCGATGCCTATCTGCGCCATGGTCCATACTCTCGCAGGTCTGACTCGGGGGGACCTCTGCGCTCACCTTCCACTGCCATGCCTGCTGGGGGGGTTGGCAGGAGCAGCAGCTCCATCAGCAGCAGCCTCAGTCTTCAGTCGCTAATGAGTAGCTTTCTACACCCGCATAGTGAGGCTACTCATGAGCAGCAGGAAGACCTGGAGCAGGACCTCAACCAGCAGGTCATGTCATACCTTGACATGACCATGCCAACACACCTTGAGGATCCGCTGGACTTCTGGGCAGCCAAACTTGGCTTGTGGCCGCAACTAGCAGAGTTTGCCCTGGAAAAGCTGTCCTGCCCGGCCAGTAGCGTGCCATCTGAGCGGGTGTTTAGTGCGGCGGGGGCCATAGTTATGGCGGGGAGAACTCATCTGTCAACTAGAAATGTGGAGACACTCACCTTTGTCAAAATGAATCAGGGATGGATCAGCCAGGATTTCCACCCACCAATGGCTGATGCATGCGACTAGATTCAGCATGGTGCCACGTTTCACACTTTCCAAATGGTGCAAAACATATTTATGTCTTTAGGCCAATATTTGGGCTCCTGCTGATGCCAACTTCAGGGTGTGCCTTCCAGCCAATTTTTGGGCTCCTGCTGATGCCAACTTCAGGGTGTGCCTTCCAGCCAATTTTTGGGCTCCTGCTGATGCCAACTTCAGGGTGTGCCTTTCAGCCAATTGTTGGCCTCCTGCTGCTGCCAACTCCAGGGTGTGCCTTTCAGCCAATTGTTGGCCTCTTGCTGCTGCCAACTCCAGGGTGTGCCTTTCAGCCAATTGTTGGCCTCCTGCTGCTGCTGCCAACTCCAGGGTGTCTTTCAAGCAATGTTTGAGCTCCTGCTTATGCTGCTGCCAACTCCAGGGTGTGCCTTCCAGCTAATGTTCGTGCTCCTGCTGCTGCCAACTTCAGGAGGCCTTCCAGCCAATTTCTGGGTTCCTGCTGCTTGCAACTCCAGGGTGTGATTCATCCAATTCTTGAGCTCCAGCTGCCATCTCCAGTGTATCTTTCAAGCTATGTTTGGGCTCCTGCTGCTGCTTGCAACTCCAGGGTGTGATTCATCCAATTTTTGGGCTCCTGCTGCCAACTCCAGTGTCTCTTTAAAGTAATGTTTGGGTTCCTGCTGCTACTTGCGACTCCAGGGTGCGATTCATCCAATTTTTGGGCTCCTGCTGCCAACTCCAGTGTGTCTTTCAAGCTATATTTGGGCTCCTGCTGCTGCTTGCAACTCCAGGGTGCGATTCATCCAATTTTTGAGCTCCTGCTGCCAACTCCAGTGTCTCTTTAAAGCAATGTTTGGGCTCCTGCTGCTGCTTGCAACTCCAGGGTGTGATTCAGCCAATTTTTGGGCTCCTGCTGCCAACTCCAGTGTCTCTTTAAAGCAATGTTTGGGCTCCTGCTGCTTGCAACTCCAGGGTGTGATTCAGCTAATTTTTGGGCTCCTGCTGCTGCCAGCTCCAGGGTGTGTTTTTCAGGCAATATAGGGGCCCCTCATAGTGATGCCACTTCAACTCTCTGCAATTGTGCTGATCTGCGATTCTATTAGCGATGCCTCTGATCTGCATGTCCTAATTATTTACAGTATTATTTCACTAACCCAGCACGCATCCTATGCGTGTTACAGCAAGGCAGAATGGTTTACAACCCTATTGAGGCTCTAGGAGGCTCAGAAATAGCCGCTTTTAATAGCGATTCATCGCGAATAAATTCGGGTCGAACCGATTTTTGTCGGAAAATTCGGCGAATCAGTCGAATCGAATTTTTCAAAAGTTCACTCATCTCTAATGGCTGTGTACATGGCCACCAGTGGTCACATGTTTCAGGTGTTGCTTCGGCTATTCCAGCCATTGAAGGAAACAGGACTATAAAGCGTGGGTCCAGATTTCCCCAATGGAGGCACTGGGAGGGAGAGAAAACCTAGGTCCACCATTGCTGTACACATGACATATCGATTGCTGCTGGAGTAAAATGGGTGTTGGTCCATTGTCATGTGGGTTCTGCACAACTTTTGGTGCTAAGTGCAGGACCAGGGAAAAAAAAGTAAAAAAAAAACAAAAAAAAAACTAAGTGTATGGATATGTATTTTATAACAGAAAAGAACTGAAAGTGATTTCAGTATTAAAAGTAAATTACATATAAAAGCCCTTTTTAAGTGGATCAAAACTAACCCCCCCCCCCCCCACGGTTTTGGTCAGCGCTGATATCTTACCTTGATCTATACTCCTGCTTCACATGCAATCTAATCAGTTGGAGTCAATATGAAAGTGGACCAAAACCTACCCTGTAGTGTATGAGACTCCAGGGTAGGCACACTCGCTCTCCTGGTGCATCCATCAACTGGATGGCTGGCGACCCCTGAGGTCCCCTAGAAATTCACCTTCTTTCCTGGTCCAATGGCTGCATCCCCGCTACCCTTTTAGCAGACCGCATGCCCGCGCCAGGAATTTGTGAATGGCCGGCACGGGCACGCTCCCTGTTAAAGGGTAGCGGGCAGGGCCGGATTATAAGGGGGGCGCGAGCCCCGGGGCCTTCACCGCTTGCCCTGCAAAGGGTGCCTCCACCAACCTTTGGGTTATGGTCTGGTCCAGGAGGCTTTTCAGTCTTTGGTCTGACAAAGCTATCGGGCCGCAGTGGGGGCCCCCGCACGCCTCCACAGGGCAGGATGGAGAGTCTAGAGCAGCAAAGCCACCGTCCATGACACTACAGTAATGGGTTGGTGCAGAGCTGTCAGTCAGCGGCCGCTCACTGTACATAAGCTGCTGCCAGCTCAATGCTGGTAACTGTTTTCTGCTGGACCAGCTGGGCGACTACACTACCCCCCACCCAGAATGGCAAAGCAGGAGTTCCCGAGCAGCACGCACCTGCACAAGAGTGGCACAAGGGACTCGATCTGACGTTCCAGTAAGTAGGCAGGTGACTGACAACCACCAATCAGTTACTTGGCTGGACTATTATTTTAAAAGAAAAAAAAAAAAACTGTATCTGGGGCCTCCACCAGAATTTGTGCCCAGGGACCTCCACCACACTTAATCCTGGCCCTGGTAGCGGGGTATGCAGCTGCCAGTGTGCTCAGATGCGCTCGCCTTTGATGACTCCTGGATAAAGTAGCGGGAGCGGATTCAAGCGCGCTGACTGGACGAGAGGCTGCGCATGCACCGTAGGACCGGGGGAAGGATGAGGGAGATCGGGCAATCTCGGGGGCTTCACACAATGGCGCATCCCGGATCAAGGTGCCCCAGGGCAAGGACCAAAACCCAGGATAGTCAAAATTCTAGGTTTTGGTCCATTTTAATGCTCGGCAATCTATTCTGAATAAATGACTTCCTCTTGAAAAGGAAAGTCCACTTTCGATGCCATTTTAGAATGTGTAAATTATTGTGTCCAAAATGATGCCTTCATTGTGTTTTGTCTTATGTTGGTAAATGTGTGTTTTCTGGAAGCAGTACTACCTGCAATCTGTTGCCATTAAGATTTACAAGAAGAGAGAAATGAGCCCTGTACAAGCAGAACACTTTTGCTGAGCATGTGTAATAAGCGTGTCATACTGGAGCCCCTGAAAACCCACTCCTGGGGGCCCAACAGAGTCAAACCCACTCCTGGGGGCCCAACAGAGTCAAACCCACTCCTGGGGGCCCAACAGAGTCAAACCCACTCCTGGGGGCCCAACAGAGTCAAACCCACTCCTGGGGGCCCAACAGAGTCAAACCCACTCCTGGGGACCACCAGAGGAAACCCATTCCTTGGAACCACCAGAGGGATTCAAACCAGAAACACTATGTTAGTCTAGGACCTCCTGTACTACCCTATGGTTGATCCTAAGTCAGTGCCTGGGGCCCACCGGAGGAGCCTCTGGTGCTCTTGTGAGCCAGTCCAACGCTGTGTAAGTGTGAGTTAGCTTGCTCACTTTAGCAATGACCATAGCAGCACTGTTCTGTGTATATTGGGCTCACTTCTCTTCCCTGTGTACAGATAACAACCAATTGCAGGCAGTAAAAACTGCCTCCAAGAAACATAACATAAGAAATACAACATTGATAAGCTCGGCACCATGAGGACATCATTTTGGAACACAATGGTACACTTTCAAAAATGGCTCTTCCCTTTAAGTAAACAACTAAATTCCGCAAAATAAACTACACAATTCATTAAACCCTTGTGCTTCAGGGCCCCAGGACCTAGTCTGCTATGACTATAGTCAAACCCGTGATAACTCACTTGCCACTGCTGATCAGGGACAGGATCCGTGGCTGCTAAGAGCATTTGTCGCAGTAGAGCGCTAACAAGGAGCACCAGCGATGGTCTTTGTTTCAGAAAACCAGAGAGCAACAACGGCAGCATTTGAGTTTTCCTGAAGGCACAACGCTCCTCCACCTCCCACCTGCCGAGAGAAACACCATGCATCTTCTCTGCTGATCAGTATCCCATCATGCTTTTAGGCAAAATGGGAAAAGCCTCAGGCTGGGATCACACCTATGCAGGTGCAGTTTAGTTGCAGTTTGTATTTGCAAGTGCCCATAGAGCATACAGGTGTTAACCCCCCGTCCAAGCCATAGAAGCCATATTTTTGGGATCAAAAGGTTGGTAACATCAAATTGGCACCTTCCAATCATGCATCTTTATTCCTATTTGTGCTAGCTGTGTCAAGCCAAAATAGAAAGTAAGAAAATGCTTGTCAAGGCAACCGGAGTCTCTCACCAAGCATATGGAATGGTAGCCCACCATGCTACCACCAGCTATAAATGGACCAAACCCCAGTTTTGCTTCCCCCCTGGGTTTTGGTCCACTTACCAAAGGAATTCCTGCAGATCACCAGATCTCTCTCCACACTTCCACAGTACATGCACAGGCCAATGAGAATAGATAACTATGTTTGGCAATCAGGGTCGGCTCCTAGTTTATGTGGGCCCACTGTGCGGTAATGTCTCAGTGGGCCCCTTTATGGTGAAGAGTCGCGTCACATTGCTGAGGGACATCCCAAATCTGGATGCGCCTAAGGATCATGCTATTTGGACCAAAACTCTAGTTTTGATCTACTTTGAAGCGCATCTAAATGAATCTAGATTCTCCTGATTTTGGATGCCCCTGTGTGTGACCCCCTCCCCCCTTTGTTCATTACTTTCCTGGAACTGGTGAATACACTGTGGGGTTGCCAGTTTGAGTTAACGGCCAAACCAGGGGGGTTCATTCACAAACAGGAGCATCCCAAATTGAGATGCCCCTGTAAAGCGGACCAAAACTCAGGGGTGGAGTTGCTTGCATAGTGGCTATGCCAGGGATCCCAGGGGGTAGCACACAGTAGGGTATCTCAGATTGGGATGCTACAGGGATAGGAAATCAGCTGGGGTGGGCAACTTAAAAGCAGAACAAAACCAAGCACTTCCTCCTAAGGAATTTAAATCAAGATGCCCGGTTGTGTGGAACCCCACCATTCAAGGAAATGTGGGCACCAGCTGCGGTAAATACTGCATGTAAAAAACACATTTGCGCACACTTTTCACCGCTCAAAACAATCCCTGAATCGCATGCAAATATACTCTTGAGGAGAGGGCAGTGGGAGTCACCTTATAAGAGATAAGTGGGTGGATTTGTCTTATAACATGTAGATAGTGGCAAGAGCGATCTTAAAACCAGAGAGAAGGTTGTGGGACACTCGTTAATAAGAGACCAAAAGGGGTTGGAGTTTTAGCAGGAGGGAACTGGGTGGAGTTAGGCACTTACCTATATGTAGTGAGTGGAGTCTCCCTATATACAGGGGGTATGGGGGGGTGGAGTTCATTGTAGGTCACTGGGAGGGTCATCCTATAAAAGTGGGGAGTGGCGGCAAACTGAGCAAGCATGAGGCAGGAGGAGATACTGCTTTGTCGTGCAAGACCTTGGGGATGTTTGGAGAGGACTCTGTCAGGACAGAGAGAACCCATATGGGTGTCTTTGTTGTGGTAACATGCAGCAGCCCCTGTTGGAAACCCTAAAGCCTCGAGGAAGTGTTGAACCCAGTTGGGAGAGACATTTGCTGATTGTCGATCATACTAGTGGGGCACAGGAAGTTTTAAACCTAAGTTGTGATCAATATCCCTACGGTGAGTAGGCTCTTCCTTAGTAACCATTAGCCCTGCCTAAGTTTCTAAGAACTAGTGTTCACAACTTTCTGTGGATAATTTGAATTGGAGTTTGAGGTTATTGGATACATTATTGTTTTTCTTTTGTCAGTGACTTATTCATGGTCATGCTAAAGATCTGGTGAAGCAAGATCTCCTCCTCTGGATGGTAATCGCTGCATCTGACGGCTGTAGAGCCGGGAGCGGGATGACGCCCGCAGGTCATGAAGATGGCGGCACCCATCAGAAAAGTAGGGGGAGAGGGCCTGTCGGGCTCTCTTCTGAAGACTGAAGAGCTCCGAGGGGGATTGAAGGCCCCTGGGTCAAGAGGAGAGCCAGCAGGAGTGATTGTGCATGATGGTGAGTAAATGTAATTGTTTCTTTTTTTACAGGACTTGCCAGCGGCGGCTGAAGCGGGGGGGGTGGGGGGGGGGTGGGGTAGGGTGGGGGGGGTGGGCGGCGCCCTATTCCAGACACTATCCTGCAGCCGGAGGCGCCGGGGGGGGGGGGTACTTTTATTTTACTGTAGCGGGCGCATCCCCGCCAACCCTTTATCAGGGCGCATGCCTGCGCCAGCCATTTGTTAATGGCCGGCACGGGCGCGCTCCCTGTTAGAGGGAAGCGGGGGATGCGCCCCATCGGGGTGCCCCGGGGGAGTGGACCAAAACCCAGGATAGTCAAAATCCGGGGTTTTGGTCCACTTTAAATTGTATAAGCAGGACTATAGGAATAATACCTGGGCCCCATAATGTGGATAGTTAAAATCCACTTTAACCCTATGCTTCTATTACTATAACTCAGTCCCTGTCCAAACAAAACAAAACACACATACTCCCCCTTTGTCCCCCCAGTGCCTCTTTCCTAGTCCAGTCCAGCAGTATAGTAGTAGTCCAGTAGTCTAAAACTTTCCCAGTCCCAAGATCAGGTCCCACAGCGTTCATGCTCACCGGGACAACTAGCCAATCTCAGGACCCGGTAAGTTTTATATTACTGTCATATGATGTAAGCGTTGTGGGAGACCGCAACAGACAGCTCTGTGCAGAAGCCAAACCTCCTCCTCGGGATTATGCCCCGGCCAAGTCGAACAATCATATCTGTACCTGATCAAACCCAAACCTGAATTTAAATGGCACTAGGTGTATCCTCCTTTTAGATCGATTTGTCAGCCCTGTGCATTCATCATGTCTGGATCTGATCTAAGGAAAATGTGATGGGCAGAATGGAAATGGCACCAGGTGTAGCTCTATTTCCATCAATCTTGGAGTCTTGTTCCTGGATCTGATCAAACCAATGAGATTGGAAATGGCAGCAGCTTTATTGCCTTTTCAGAACATCCTAGGTGTAGTTTATTTCTCTGTGTGTAGGTTGGTGTAATATATATATATATATATATATATATATTTATTTTTATCTGACCTGCCTGCTTGGTGTAAAGTGTAAACCACTAATTTCTTGTCCCCCCTCCCACTTGGGTTTCACCTTTATCTAACCCTCACAAATATACATGCGAGGTCAAATGATGATAACCCCTCAAATGTGCCCTCCCTCCCCGTGGAATCCCAGGACAGATGGGGGATATCATATGAACCAACTTTCAGGTGCTCAAAGATGGAGAATCCCAAATGCACCAATCAGACAGTGGGTGACTCCAATCACTCTGCCCATAGGAGGGGTCAGAAACTGACCCTTGGTTAGAGGGAATAAGATGAGCTTCAGAATGGGAACAGAGACACTCTAATCTTACCATCCAGAGTGACACACGCTCCCTTTTAACATCCAAGCAGAAGAAGACCAGAAAGGGTGTGTGGACTGAGAGACAGTTTATTTGATCAGACTGCAGCCCAGACAGACACCAGTATTTTGCCATTTTTTTATATCTCTTGCTATTTATCTCATTTACCGTGTTTTATCGTTAATTCTGTTTTTATCACCTGTTTTTCTTGTTGTTTTTGTGTTTTTCTGTTTGTTTAAATAAATTCTAAAAATACAGCAGAGGGTCACTGATGCTCTGAATTAAGGATCTAAAAAGCTCACTCCATTTCTGAAGAGCCTGGCTACTTTATTTGCTTAGGACTCTCTATCGCTCCCGCCTGGAAGTGGTTGTGGGTCAATCGATCCATTCAATCTGATTGTGTTGTGTGTGGCTTATATAGAGGTGAACCATGTTTGGGTTCTGGTGGCAGCAGTTTATAGCCACGCATGTTGCCAATTAAACAATTACGGTGACACACGTGGGGTACGATTGGTCGGTTTGATCAGATGAACGATCAATAGGTCTGATCAACCCGTGCAATTGTCACACTGTTTATGTCTGGATCTGATCAAACCGAAATCTGATCAGAAGAATGAAACCTGATGTATGTGTGTGGAAGCAGTGTTCCTTTACAGTTATACTAAAGGCGAGTCTGATTGTTGTCCTATTGTCTCGGGCTACACTTTGCACTGTCCCAAATTTCAATCCATTTTCAAAAGTCAAGTTATTTGTAAAAGTTTTAGAGCATTGAAGATGCAGAGAAAATATGAGGAGAAACAGTGGGTTTTGCAACAGCGATGTGATGTAAGCACACTGTGATATTACTGCCAACACATAGTGTGACCAGAAAAAGGGGTTGAGAGATGCAGCAGACGCGGAGAGTGATTCACTACTAGCACCAGGTATTGCCAGATGAGCGCCTGTATAGCTGCGCTTAGAGCTGTAGTAACCTGGCCAGCATTGATGAATGTGATGTGTGTTGGGCGCTGTAACAACAATACTGCACTGCAGGGAGCGAGAGGTAGCGCCAGCTCAGTGCGTCCGGCACGCAGCGCTCCACACCATATTTAACAAAAAACTACACACACACACACAGCGTTGGCACTCTAAAGCTGGGCACTGTGGCATAGAGCGCCAGGCACTGTGTGATCAAAGTCTGTTTTTGAACACTTATCCACCTGTAACAAAGCTAAAACACATGGAATGACACTGGGACAATAACATTTTAGTGTCAAACCTGTAATGACAATTCTGCATAAAAATATAAAAAGTAAAAATGTATAAAAGTGTTTGTTTGCAGCCAGGAGATGTCACACAGTGATTTGCTATTTATACACAACTAAGGTACTACATGGCACTCTGGAAGCTAGAGCACCGGCGTTATACGCAGAGCCGCCTGGATTAAAACATTGGACGCTACATGGCGGTGTTAGAGGCGCTCACCAGATTCGCTTTCTTAAATGTGGTTTTGCGTGCAGCTCCTGGCGTTCATCAGACGCTGCCTGCTGCTACGAGGTGCTACCTGGCGCTATCCATTCTTAAATAACCCCCTAAGTGTGTCTCCAGCCTGCCAGCGCATGGGGTGTCCAGAGAGGAGGGTGGGGTTTCATAGCTGCAGAGAGAGGCATCCAATCAGGTCATCTGGGGATGGAGTGTCTCCGTTCTTCGTCTACTGAAGGTTGGTTGAAGGTCCTGGTCAGCGGGGTGGACTCTGAAAGCTGAATGATGACGTGATTTTCCTCACTAAGTAGACCAGCATAGCAGGTAGCAGAGCGCTGGAGGAACTCATTGTAAGGTACCCAGGTCAACCAGATACACTACATGGACCCCATACGGTCAAACATTGATGGCACAACTTGCCAATAGCCAATCAACTCACCTTGAATCTCTAGAACCTCCTTCTCATTGGCTGACCAGGGCCATTATCGGGGCAGTAGAGACAGGACTCCTGTATAGGGGCTGGTCCTGAAGAGCGACCCAGTCACTGGTCCTGATGGCAGCCCCATAGGAATGCACTTCCATGTAAGTGTGCCCCCCTCAGCTTCACTCACTTACCCCTCCTCCTAGTGCCACTCCCCCAAATGCCACCCATTTACCACTAACCCACCCCCTTCCCAGTGCCACTCATTCACCCCTTACCCTGCTCCACTACCCTCTCAGCTTCACTCACCCACTCGGCTCCACTTATCTACCCCCTTCCCAGAGCCACTCTCCCACCCCATACACAGCTCCACTTATTCACCCACCCCCCTTTCAATGCCACTTACCCCTAAACCAGGTTCACTCATGCACCCAGCTCCACTTATCTATTTAATTCTCAGAGCCACTTGCTCAACCCCTTACCCTGCTCCCACTCCCAATGACACTCACCCAGCTCCACTTATCCACCCCCTCCCAGTACCGTTACCCGGCTCCAACCCCCAACCCCCATTGCCACTCACCCCAAACTCAACTTCACTCACCCACCCAGCTCCACTGATCCACCCCCTCATAATGGCACTCACCCATTCTGCTCCTCTTCTTCCCCCTACCTTAGTGGCACTCACTCACCACTCTCCCTGCTCTGCTCTGTGAGACCCCCACCCAGCTCCACTCATTCACCCCCAACCTTCATTAATCTACCATGCGCACCCAAACTTACCCCCTCCCACCACCAGTAAAGCCCTGAATTCACAAAATGACCTTTTATAACTTCACGCGCACAGAATCCCCACGTCTACCAATAGGGCATGGACACCTCATTGTGCAGATATCTACGGGTCCCCCATTGGAAAGATCACTGTAAAGCGGGTCCAAAGATTTAGTGCAGAATATGTCGACACCATATAAACAACACTAAAGATGTCTGCCTGATTTTGCAGAAAGGAGTGAAAGGCGACTCCCCGTTTACTTACCTGAGGTCAGAGTTCAACAATGTCCTCCTGGGTGACTCCCCAAAACTGGAAGCCGCCCCAGACCACCATCCCACCAAGTACAACTGCACCACCAGCTTCAATGTCAACACAGATAACCCCCATAGCCTGGAGGATGTGGCCCATAAACCTGTTATAGGTAAGTTACCTGGCTTAGTACTTACCAGTCTTGTGCAGTATTTGAGTACTTACAACCAGTGATTTTACCCAGAACTCTTCTCTCCTCTTCTATTAATTTTTGCTCCAAAAATAAATTTGCCTTATATTCAGGGAAGTCTAATTTTTCCATAAACAACAATCTACATTGATTGAGAGCGGTTCCCCCCCGACTAGCTTCAGGGGCACAACCTGAATGTTAGAATGAATGTTAGAAAATATTATTTTACAGAAAGAGTAGTAGATGCTTGGAACAAACTTCCAGCAGAGGTAGTTAAAAAATCAACAGTCACTGAATTTAAACATGCCTAGGATAAGCCTCCATCTATCCTAAGATCTAGAGAACATCAGTTACATAAGGGCCGACTAGATGGACCGTATGGTCTCCTTCTGCCGTCAACCTTCTATGTTTCTTTGATTTGACACGAGCTGTCATGTGACACCTGTGTCATATTGCTGAGCCGCGCAGGTGCAGGGGGCGCCACATGAAGGAGCCGGGATTTGTAAGTACACAGCTCACCTCCCGCTGCCCACTCTGTAGCGGCATCCCAAGCCCACTATGGGTTCACTGGTGCTCATAGCAAATAATAATGTTTTACGGAGCAGCACCAATCCAATGTAGAGAATGTAAAGGCCGGCACAGCCAATAATCCAAAACATTATACTAATTTATTAAGTTTCACATATCACATGAAGACACAAAACAATATAAAAACAATTAAAGTACACAAAAACACACAGGGCAAACCAAAACACCAACACAATCAGAAATGGAGATGGGAGGCAATACAAAAATCAATAAATACATTTATCTACACCCTGCCTATGATCCAGGTCGATAAAATACCACGCAATCAATATAAATCTAATCAAAAATATTGTGCAATCTAACTCATATAACAATCAGTATATATAATAAAAGTAATATTCTGCTCATAAGCGAACAAAATCTCATAATCCACACTTAAAGCGGACCAAATCCCACGGCCCAATCTATAAGGTTCCTGGGACGATCAATTCCCTCCCCCCAGGGCATCCAAAATCGGGATATCCCACTGTGTGAACCCCCCAGGTCGCCCCATACACTTACCTTCTTTCCCAGTCCAACGGCGCATGCGCGGGCTGCATCCCCGCTATTTCTCTGGCAGGGTGAGTGCCTGCACCAGGCATTTGTCAATGGCCAGCGCAGGCATGCTCCCTGTTAGAGGGTAGCGGGGGATGCAACCACCAGCGCGCTCGGAGCCGCTCATATAAGACGACTTTAATCATTGCATAAGTGTGGCAAGGACATCATTGCCACACACAGCAGTGGCAATGAATGGAGGAGGCAGAGTCAAGTGGGAGCAGTAAAAATAGTTACTATTCGTGGGGAGAGCAATTCAGGGGATGTGAGTTAAAAATGTGGGTTTTGTTCCGCTTTAAGGGTTAACTGGAATCAGAATATCCCCCAAATAAACCACCCCCCCAAAAAATAGAGAACACAGGTTCTCCAGAGTAATCCCTCTGAAATGGTGAATAGAGCTGCGCAGAAAACAAAGAAGCTGGAGACATCAAATCGCTATTAAAAAATAGTAAAGAAAAGGGGAGAAACGTGGGGGGCCATCGGGAGCAGTTAAACTGCAGCGACACCCATTTTTTCTTTAACGGGCGTTGGTCCCGAAGACAGTGAATAAGAACAAGCTCGCAGGGGGGCATCCAGAATGCGGAGCCCCCTCCTCCCGAACATAACCCCCCAGAATGCCTGATATCCTTACCTTCATCTTGAGCCAGGAGAGGAGACCCACAATTAGCCGCCGAGCATGGCGGGCCATGGTTGTGTCTTCGGAGCCGGGCCCATGTGCACGCCCAAAGTGAAGGTAAAGATATGGGGCATTCTGGGTGGTTATGTTCTGGGGGGCTCCAGCATTCTTAATGCCCCCCCAAGCTTTTTCTTATTCTCTGTCTGAGGGATCAACACCCGTCAAAGGAAGTGCCGTCCGAATGTGCATGGGGCGGGGCCATCTGCACTTCTAAACAGCAGATGTGTCCTTGTGGAAGGTGCAAATTGGAGCAAGAGAGGGCAATTTGCGCTTCTCCCGTGCGCTTGCCATTTGGTATGATTTGCACCTGTGCCCGGCGTGCGCACGCAGCCATGAATCATGCGCCTAGGCGCATGCGGAATCGTTTGCGCTCTGCCTGAGCGTTTTTGCACACCGACCATGAAATGACCCTCATATCCCTTTTCTCTGGGCCTATCAGGACCTTCCTTCACCCCCCAATATGTTTCTTGTGTATTAGACTAGTTCTAGTAGTGAGAACATGTCCATGATCTGTGTAAAGGTATTTCTCACTTTGCAGTCACTGTTACTGAGATCCCACCTAAGGAGAAGAAGGAGGAGAAGGTAGCCGTCCTGGGACAAGCATCTATAGATTTGCTTCCTCTATTAAAAGGTACCTGGATGGATAGTTGCCATGGAGATCTGCGCAGTAATAAAACCTATATGACAGAAAACTATGGGGGCTTGTAGAACAGGGCACAGGTGCCAGCTTTGGTGGCCCCCCGCCCTGCTGGCTACAAGCTCCATGGGCCCGGGTTTAAACTAGGGCACTAGAAGGGTTAAAGTATTTTCGTAGATCACATTTTTAAAACAATGGGGTTTATTCATCAAGGGATAGCGCCAGGTAGTGCCTCGTAGCGGCAGGCAGCGTCTGGTGAACGCCGGGCGCTATACGCAATACCACATTTATGAAAGCGAATCTGGTGAGCGACATGTAGAGTATGATTCATCATTACAGGTGGTTCAGCGTATAGCTCCGGCTCTCTAGCTTCCAGAGCGTCAGGTATTACCTGTCGCTCTCCCATACATTTCAATGGTCGTTGCTTTTCTTCTGTTTAAACATGGTTTTTTGTTTTTCATTCTTTTTTCTCGCAAATAATTGTATCCCCTCTCCCGGCCTAGAAAAAGTCATTTTTGAAAACTTTTTTATGTTTTTATGCAGAATTGTCATTACAGGTCTGGCATTAAGTATTAATGTCCCAATATAACAACAATGTCATTCCATGTGTTTTTGCTTTGTTACTGGTGGATATGTGTTCAAAAACAGACTTTAATCACACGCCTGGCGCTCTATGCTATAGCGACCAAATCCAGAGTGCCTACGCTCTGTGAGTCTGTTTTTTTTGTTGAATATGGTGTGAGTCGATGAGAGTCGGTCGCACTGAGCTGGCGCTACCTTTTGCTCGCTGCAACGCTGTACTGGTGTTAGAGTGCCTAACATACTCATTCATCAATGCGGGCCAGGTTACTACGGTGACTGAGGCACTCTGTTACAGCGCCCGATACCCGCTTATAGCGTCTACTTGCGGTCGCTCTAAGCGCCGCTTTACAGACGCTCATCTACCTGGCGCTAGTAATGAATCAGTCTCTATATTTTAGGGTGAACATTTGTCAGACAGCATGGGCCTAAGAAGAAGGCATCCGGAGCTCAGAACAGGAAGCGAAAGGCCTTAGTATAATTAGAATAAAAAGTAAGCAGGGTCTTCAAATGTCTAGTCTAGTAACTCCAATGCACCAAGCACCAATGAAGCATCAACTTCTGAACATGTTCAAGAAAGTGAAATGAGGAGTAACATTGTCAATGTAGATACAGTTCTGTTGGAGGCAGGAGAACCATCAACTTGTCATGAATGACTTGCCTTCAGCCCGTGCCCGTGGTGTCCCTAGGCAACTGGCCAGGGTTTCTCCTGCCCAGCAGCCGCTTCTGCCTCACATGCCAGCTCCAGCGGCGCGTGTGTCGCCGAGCGCGCCCTCGTCCACTGTCATTCTACTCGTGCTTGCGAGCGAGTACAGTCAGCTTATATCCTCCGGTGGTGCTATATACAGAGTGGCCACTGGAGGCTGTTTAAAAGAGCTAAACCTAGTAGGTGCAGTTCTGGCCAGTATGCCTTTGGAGTTCAGCTGGGGCAATCAGCCCAGAGCTCTCTAAGTGCACCAAGCAAACCACAGATCCGAAGTGCACCAATCGTGCTGATCCAAAGTGCACCAATCACAGTCACTGCCTCCCTGTCCAATCCAGCCGGGTTCAGTCCTATAAAGGGATTACCTCTTCAGTGTGTCAGTGCCTGTGATAGCGTTTAGCTGGCTTGTTATTGTTCCTGTTATTGCCTGTTTATATTGTTATTGACATCTGCTTGAATCTCGACCACGTCTTCGTCTCATCCCTTTGTACTGCGCAGCTCTCCGACCTCCCGTTGTGACCCCTGGCTTGACGTCTGACTTCACTTGAATTCTCCTGAGCACCCGAACTGTTTCCAGTACTTACCTGACATTGCCCAGTCTGGCCTCTGATTCATCTGCCTTCAACCCCTGTAAGCTCACATCCTTTGTGCTATTAAGTCCTGGGGGCAACCGTGTCCGGCGAGGCGTATAAAGCGCCCCGGCAAACGGGGGTTTGTCTAAAGGTGAAGCTAGCAGCGGAGATTGGGGGTTGTGGGCTTACTCTGAAGGCGGGTGTCCCACGGGCCTGACACAACTTCATGCGTGAACATGAATACCGATGGCCAAGAATCTAGCATTGCAGAGATTTCTGAAGTTGCAGGACTGCAAGGCCAGTCTTCCTCACCAACACACACATCAGAAGGGGATAACACACACCATAATCTGGAAGACATTGCTGAGGCTGATAGCGCTGATGTGGCAACTTTCATGAGCACAGATCCATCACTTTGACTTACATTAATTGATTCAACCATAGATCTAATAATAGAAGCAAGGCCTGTGCAAATTAAAAATATAGAATATAATAAAGATGAGAGGAATCATCATTTTTCTGAGGATTTTTTACATTAGAATTTTAAAAAATGGTGAAAAACAAAATCAACAGTGGTTGGTCTACTCCAAATGTATACATAAAGTGTACTGCTTCTGTTGCAAACTTTTTGACAAAAAATCACATACATCACTTGCACTTGAAGGGTCAGGAAATTGGAGTTATATTGGATATTAGAAACACATGAATTTCAATTAAGGCACTGGGTGTTACCCTTGACTAAACTGAGCCACTCGTTTCGGAAGTGGACTTTCTTCGAAGAAATATGTAATAGCGATCCGTTCTGCAGAGCAACTGTCACGACCACCGCCGCCTCACCTGTCCTTCGCTCCCCCGCCGACTCCTCTCCGCGGGCTGGGCATTTGTTGCAGCCGGCGGCGGGTCGGCGTCGCTCCTGCCCGCCCGCCGCTCGGCTGTCACGAGCAGCCGCTCGGGCGGCTTCCTGTTCGGCAGCGTCGGGAGCGGTCGCGCCGCTCTCTGTGCGGCGCGCTCCCGGCGCGTGTCCTCGTACGGGCGCGCGCGCACGCCTGGCTTCCTCTTATGCCCTCCGGCGGCGCTGCGCACAGCGCGCCGGCCGGAGGTGATTAATATGGGCCAATGAGCCCTTGCTGTTCCAGGGCATGTGCCCAATAGTGCTGTCCGCCTCCTTAGTTTGAACTGGGCAATCAGCCCAAAGTTCCCATGTCCACCAATCACTACATTCCCCCCTCAGCCAATCCAGTCAGCCCCCGTCCTATAAAGGTATACACCCTGCAGTTAGTCCTTGCCCGTTATAGCGTGCTACTGGGTGCGATTTGGATAGCTCTTCTCCTTGTGATTATTGCCGTGTTTTGACCATCCCTGATTGCCGCCTGGACCGACCTTGCTTGCTCTTTGACCACGATTCTGCCTGCTCCTCTGTACCGCGAACTTCTGACCTCCCGTTGTGACCCTTGGCTTGCCCCCGACCATTCTTCCGTCTAACCCTTCTGTACCGTGCCTCCTCGGATTGACCACCCGTGTATGACCCCTGTCCGTTTATTGCTACTCAGTCTAGTCCCTGGATTCATCTGCCTTCCCCTGCATAAGTCAGCATCCTTTGTGCTAATAAGACCTGGGGGCAACCGTGTCCGGTGAGGCGTGTCTAGCGTCCCGGCAAACGGGGGCTTACTATAGGCGAAGAAAGCAGCGGAGATTGGGGGTTGCTGATTTATTGGAAGGTGGGTGTCTCCGGGACCTGACATTATAACGGGCCCTAAAAAAGAAGAATACCTTCTAGATGGAAGAACTGATACAACAGGTTCAAGCTATGGCCACCGCCATCAACCAGCTGGCTCAGCGAGTGGCAACTCAGGAGAGCCGTCAGATGCCTGCGCCAGTGGATCCTAGTCCTGCCATCGAGCCCAAGATTCCTCTCCCGGAAAAATTTCTCGGGGAACGGGCGAAGTTTTCTAATTTCAAGAACTCTTGTGAGCTCTACTTCCGCCTTCGACCCCACGCGTCTGGATCAGAAGCGCAACGTGTCGGCCTGGTCATTTCACTTCTCCAGGGCGACCCACAGACCTGGGCGTTTGGTTTAGCTCCGACTGATGAAGCCTTGCAGTCGGTCTCCTCATTTTTCTCGGCTATGGAACTCCTGTATGCTGACCCAGATCGGGCTGCGACAGCGGATTCTAAATTACGGAACCTGAGACAGGCCAAACGTTCAGCTGAGGAGTACAGCGCAGAATTTCGTCGATGGGCTATAGATTCTAAATGGAACGATCCAGCTTTATGTAGCCAATTTAGAATTGGGCTCTCTGAGAACATCAAAGACACCCTGGTGAATTATCCGTTGCCTAAAAGCCTGGATGAATACATGCAGCTGGCCATCAGGGTGGATCGACGTCTCCGAGAGAGACGCCAGGAAAGAAGCAAGGACCAACCTTGGGGATCTTCACGCCAAGAGCCAAGCTTTAAGGGGGCAGCCATTTCCTCTCCTTCCTTGTCGCCTGAGGAACCGATGCAGCTTGGAGTAACCCATCTCTCTCAGGCGGAGAAGGTTCGGCGCAGATCCCAAGGCCTCTGCCTCTATTGTGGTAATCCAGGTCATTTTGCCAAGACCTGCCCAAACAAGGCTCCGGTGGCGGGAAACTTCAACGCCTAGATCCTGCTGAGGGACTTCATCTAGGCGGTCAGGTATCGTTCCCTCCTGATAATCGTGTACTCCTACCCGTTACACTCTCTTGGGGTCCTTCCCGGACTATTGCCTCCGCCTTCGTTGATAGTGGAGCGGCTGGCAATTTCCTGGATAGATCCCTAGCCATTACTCTTGGAATCCCGTTAATTCCTTTAGAAAATCCCCTTCGGGTCCTGGCGGTCAATAATAAGCCCATTGAGGGGGGGTTGGTCTCCTACAAGACTCCTTGGGTAAATTTAGTCGTAGGATCGGCCCACTCGGAAGAAATAGAGTTTCTGGTTATAGAAAGTCCCGTATCCCCTATTGTTTTGGGATTTCCCTGGTTAAAAGTCCATAACCCAGTGATAGATTGGAGGTCTGGGGATCTGGTGAAATGGAGCCCTTCATGTCAAATTCATTGTTTCACCATATCTCTTAGATCCACACCTATCGTCCTTGATGGTCTACCTCCAGTCTATGCAGATTGGGCAGACGTATTTTCGGAGAAATCCGCTGATATTCTTCCACCCCATAGGGCCTACGACTGTCCTATTGATTTACTCCCAGGTACTATGCCCCCTAGAGGGAAACTATATAATCTCACTAGATCTGAAGAGCAGGCTATGAAAGATTATATTACCGAGAACCTCCAGAAGGGTTTTATCCGTCCTTCCACCTCTCCTGCCGGTGCTGGGTTCTTCTTCGTCGAGAAGAAGGACGGCGGCTTACGCCCCTGTATAGACTATCGAGGGTTAAATAAGGTTACTGTAAAGAATAGATATCCACTACCATTAATCAATGACCTTTTTAATCAGGTCTCTGGGGCCCAGGTCTTCTCCAAGTTAGACCTTCGAGGGGCATATAACCTTATTCGCATACGTCAAGGGGACGAATGGAAGACAGCCTTCAATGTAAAAGATGGGCATTATGAATATTTAGTGATGCCATTCGGGTTATGTAATGCTCCAGCAGTGTTTCAAGATTTTGTCAATTACATATTTCGTGATTTTCTGGGTCAGTTTCTCGTGGTCTATTTGGATGACATACTGATTTTTTCCCGCTCCCTGGTGGAGCACCGTCAACATGTCAAAGCGGTGTTGCAGAGATTGCGGGAAAATCGTCTGTATGCTAAAATCTCCAAATGTGTTTTTGAAGTGTCTGAAATTCCGTTCCTAGGATTCATAATCTCCAAGCGGGGGTTGGTGATGGATCCCTCCAAGGTTTCTGCTATTATGGAGTGGGAACAACCTAGAACCCTAAAGGCACTTCAGAGATTTTTAGGATTTGCGAATTTTTACAGGCAATTTATAAAGGGGTTCTCGTCCATAGTGAGTCCTTTAACAGATCTCACTCGTAAGGGCGCTTTTGTTGAGGAGTGGCCTCCCTCAGCTAAAAACGCCTTTCAAGTGTTAAAAGAGACTTTCACCTCCGCTCCCATTTTGATACATCCTGATACCCGGCTTCCATTTCTATTGGAGGTTGACGCCTCGGAACTGGGAGTAGGAGCTGTTCTTTCTCAGTATGCGGGCAGTCCTGAGAAACTACATCCTTGTGCATTCTTCTCTCGTAAATTTTCACCCGCTGAACGCAATTACGATGTTGGGAATAGGGAACTATTGGGTATTAAACTGGCCTTTGAAGAATGGCGTCACTGGCTTGAAGGTTCCCTACACCCTATCACTGTATATACGGATCACAAGAATCTAGAGTATTTAGAGTCCGCCAAGAGACTCAACTCCCGTCAGGCGCGCTGGGCACTCTTCTTTTCTCGATTTAATTTTATTATCACCTATAAGCCGGGGAAGAAGAATGCCAAAGCAGATGCTCTATCCCGTAATTTCGGGGATTGTAAGGACCAGAGCGGTCCTCCAGAATCGATTTTGCCTTTAGGTTGTGTTGTGGCTACCCTTCTCCCTGACTTGTCTAGCTCATTAATGCCATTTCAGGTTGATTCCCCCCCTGGTAAACCCTCTGATTGTTTTTGTTCCACCTCACTTGCGTCTGGCCGTTTTACAGGAACTACATGATGCCAAGTCTGCCGGTCACTTAGGCGTTCGGAAGACTTTGGCTATCGCCAAACGTCATGTCTGGTGGCCCACCATCCGACGCGATACTTCCGCCTTTGTCGAAGCATGTCCGGTATGTGCTCGGAGTAAGGCCACTCATGGGTCTCCTGCAGGATTATTAGTTCCTTTAGAAATCCCCACCGAACCATGGTCGCACATATCCATGGATTTTATTGTTGATCTTCCTCCATCACAAGGGAATTCTGTAATTTGGGTGGTGGTGGACCGCTTCAGTAAAATGGCACACTTTATTCCATTGATAAAACTTCCGTCGGCACCGGATTTAGTACAGTTATTCATTAAACATGTTTTTCGCCTCCATGGTCTCCGCAGAATATTGTTTCAGATCGAGGAGTTCAGTTTGTATCCCGTTTTTGGAAAGCTTTCTGCAATCGTTTAGGTATTAAAGTGTCGCTCTCTACCGCCTATCACCCTCAGTCTAACGGACAGACTGAACGGGTAAATCAATGTTTAGAACAATATCTACGCTGTTTCGCCTCCGATCGCCAAGAACAATGGGCGGAATTCATCGAATTTGCAGAATTCGCCTTTAACAATGCGCCGAGTGAATCTACTAGGGTTTCGCCTTTCTTTTGTAATTACGGTAGAAATCCTAAGGCATCATCTTTTTCTGGTCCTTCCTCCAACTTGCCGGCCTTGGAGGAATGGCTACGAGAAAGGACTAAAGTGTGGTCTGAGATACAGACTAACTTAGAGAAAAACTCTAGAACTTATAAAATCTTTGCGGACCGACATAGGTCACTAGAACCACCTTTTCAGGTGGGTGATTGGGTCTGGGTCTCTACTAGAAATATTGCCCTTCGGCAACCCTCGTCTAAGCTAGGGCCTAAATTTATCGGTTCGTTTCCTATTATTGATAAACTAAGCGACGTTACCTTTAAGGTCAAGTTACCTTCATCCATGAGAATTCCGTCGTCCTTTCATGTTTCTTTGTTAAAATCTGCCAAAAATATTCAGGTGTCGTCTCCTCCTCCGATCATAGTGGAAGATGAGCCTGAATATGAAATTAATAGAATACTCGACGCTCTGGTGCTTCAAAACTCTTTACAGTATTTAATAGATTAGAAGGGTTTTGGTCCTGAGGAAAGGTGTTGGGTAACGGCCAAGGATGTCCATGCCAAAACCCTTATTAATAGGTTTCATCGGGAGAATCCGGATAAGCCTGGTAAGGGTCCAGAGGCCCCTCGTGAAGGGGGGGGTAGTGTCACGACCACCGCCGCCTCACCTGTCCTTCGCTCCCCCGCCGACTCCTCTCCGCGGGCTGGGCGTTTGTTGCAGCCGGCGGCGGGTCGGCGTCGCTCCTGCCCGCCCGCCGCTCGGCTGTCACGAGCAGCCGCTCGGGCGGCTTCCTGTTCGGCAGCGTTGGGAGCGGTCGCGCCGCTCTCTGCTGCGCACAGCGCGCCCGCCGGAGGTGATTAATATGGGCCAATGAGCCCTTGCTGTTCCAGGGCATGTGCCCAATAGTGCTGTCCGCCTCCTTAGTTTGAACTGGGCAATCAGCCCAAAGTTCCCATGTCCACCAATCACTACATTCCCCCCTCAGCCAATCCAGTCAGCCCCCGTCCTATAAAGGTATACACCCTGCAGTTAGTCCTTGCCCGTTATAGCGTGCTACTGGGTGCGATTTGGATAGCTCTTCTCCTTGTGATTATTGCCGTGTTTTGACCATCCCTGATTGCCGCCTGGACCGACCTTGCTTGCTCTTTGACCACGATTCTGCCTGCTCCTCTGTACCGCGAACTTATGACCTCCCGTTGTGACCCTTGGCTTGCCCCCGACCATTCTTCCGTCTAACCCTTCTGTACCGTGCCTCCTCGGATTGACCACCCGTGTATGACCCCTGTCCGTTTATTGCTACTCAGTCTAGTCCCTGGATTCATCTGCCTTCCCCTGCATAAGTCAGCATCCTTTGTGCTAATAAGACCTGGGGGCAACCGTGTCCGGTGAGGCGTGTCTAGCGTCCCGGCAAACGGGGGCTTACTATAGGCGAAGAAAGCAGCGGAGATTGGGGGTTGCTGATTTATTGGAAGGTGGGTGTCTCCGGGACCTGACAGCAACAATCTCCTTATTATATTCTGCTTTGAATGACTCCAGACCAGGTGCCCTTAGACACGTGGGGAGCTTGGAGAAAGCCTTGGGTCCCTGCCAATCAGAAAAGCTATGGACGAAAATATGGGCAACCACCTCAGAATGTTCTATGAATGTACTAGCAACCGAAACAGCTATAAGGTGTTGTTTCATTGATACTTAGTCAGGGCCGTATTTGGTGTTCATCCTGCCCTAGGCACTTCAAAAGCTGGTGTCCCCCTTTTGTTAGATAACGTTGAGCAGGCCCGGTTCCTGGTGTATGTGGGCTCTTGGGCGATAGAGTATCAGTGGGCCCTTTGCGGTGTGGTATGACTCCATACATGGTGATAAAGTTGCATGTATGGCAAATACTGCTAAAAAATGAAAATAAAAAAATAATAGAAGGAATGAGAGAGAGATAAGGAACATAAGAATAGAAGGAATGAGAGAGCGAGAAATAAGGAACATAAGAATAGAAGGAATGAGAGAGCGAGAAATTAGGAACATAAGAATAGAAGGAATGAGAGAGCGAGAAACAAGGAACATAAGAATAGAAGGAATGAGAGAGAGAGCGAGAAATAAGGAACATAAGAATAGAAGGAATGAGAGAGAGAGCGAGAAATAAGGAACATAAGAATAGAAGGAATGAGAGAGAGGGCGAGAGATAAGGAACATAAGAATAGAAGGAATGAGAGAGTGAGAAATAAGGAACATAAGAATAGAAGGAATGAGAGAGCGAGAAATAAGGAACATAAGAATAGAAGGAATGAGAGAGCGAGAAATAAGGAACATAAGAATAGAAGGAATGAGAGAGCGAGAAATAAGGAACATAGGAATAGAAGGAATGAGAGAGAGCGATAAATAAGGAACATAAAAATAGAAGGAATGAGAGAGAGCGAGAAATAAGGAACATAAGAATAGAAGGAATGAGAGAGAGCGAGAAATATGGAACATAAGAATAGAAGGAATGAGAGAGAGAGAGAGAGAGAGAAATAAGGAACATAGGAATAGAAGAAATGACAGAAAAAGTGTAAGCAGAAAAGAAAAAAATCACAAAAAAAGAAAAAAATAGATGGAATGAAATAAATAAGTGCGTAGAAACAAAGAACGAAAGCACAAAATGCATGACAGAAACAAAGAAATAATAAGTGGAAAGAGAAAAAAAGCATGCAAGACAGAGAGACAGAGAGAAGGGATGGAAGAAAAAAGACCTGGAAGGAAAGAAATAATAGAAGGACTGACAGAAAAAAAGAGCAGAGAAGACTTATAAGGAGGCATTAACATGCCAGCTTTTTTTTCACTATGGCAGTAATGTCAGCACCCCCCCCCCCCCCCCTTGGCAGATTGCCACCCTAGGCACAGGCCTAGGTTTGCCTAATGGCAAATACAGCCCTGTACTTAGTTCCAAGCTGTCTTAGTAGGATGTTCCCAGGACAGGCAAGCATATGCTTTAGGGGCTGTAAAGTGGAAGGCAATTTTATACATACCTGGTGAACTTGCCCCATGCTGGCCCGCTTTTGGAATCAGATTTATAAGATGGGCAACAAAATATTCCAAACAAATATTAAAAAGGATCCATGGGTGGCTCTCCTTCCCCACAGGACACCAGAACTGACAAAAAAACTAAATAGGCTATTTGTTTACCTACTCCTTGCGGCTAAGCAGACCATTGCTAAGGCACGGAAGAAACAATTCACCCCTTTGTCAAGTGTCGGCAAGGATCAATGGGTTCTTCATCAACAAGAGGCTATCCAGTATCTTGACTGACTCTCACAAAAGATTTCTTTCAATATGGGAGCCCTGGAGGTGGTATGCCTGGCCCAACGCCCATTCGGGGGCACTGAACTGACCGTACTTGACATGGGGCGGAGCGCAAGGAATCCTTTCCCTTTCCTCCTTTTCCCCTTTCCCCTGTTTCTTCTTTATTTTTATATCTTGCTACGACTCGCATAAGGTGCACCTTATTTCATTACTGTTAATAACCGCAAAATATAGGTGTGCGGACTTTGAGCATCCCACACAGGCTAATACTTGCTATAACTTTTTGATACATGACAGGTGTCACGGAAAACTCACCTCGGTCCCCGTCCCATGGCGTCTCCGGGCGCCAAGCCGGAACACTTCCTCCCTGTCAGCCGCGCCGAGCATCGGCTCGAGCGGCGCAGTGCGCGGCTGCCGCCTCCTCCTCTGCAAGACCTCGCTTCCTCACATGTGCATATGCCCAGGCTGATTAAATGGACCAATCCCTTTTAGATTTTACCAGGACGTAATGCCCCTCAAAGTCACTACACACCCCTGTGGTGTGCTCAGCCTTATAAAGGTTCTACCCTTTCAGTACTTCGGTGCCCGTGATAGCATTTAGCTGAGTGTGCCTTTGATCTTGATTACGCCTGGTTTGATCCCGTTGCCGACCTTGCTTAGCTTGACCATTCTGTGATTGCCGCCTGGACCGACCCTTGCTTGTACCCCGACCACGCTTCTGTCTTACCTTTGGCTTGACCTCGACTCTTCTATTTTCTCTCTCTTGGTGCCACAATATTAAGGGTCGACTACTCGTGTATGACTCCGGCTTCTCGACATTGCCCAGTCTGGCCTTTGGTTCACCCGCCGTTACCCCCTGTAAGCTCACATCCTTTGTGCTACTGAGTCCTGAGGGCAACCGTGTCCGGCGAGGCGTGTATAGCATCCCAGCAAACGGGGGCTTGACTAAAGGTGAAGCTAGCAGCAGTGATTGGGGGTTGTGGGCTTACCTTGAAGGCAGGTGAAACAGAGAAAACGACTCTGGTTGCATTTATTATATTTTCACACTTTTATTCTTCCTGTATTTTATTGCTATACAAATGGAACAAGTCTGGATTTATAATTCTGTTTGTATGGCATGAATTGTCAACTGGTTCGTGCCTCCCCTGCGTGGGATGGCTACTTTGACTGTGAAGCTGATTATGCCTGTACTACTGTTTACAAAATAAAAAATACTGAAATTGAAAAGGCATGAAACTTCAATGTCTTATTATTTAGCAGAAGAAAATGGAGAGAAGCACAGCTTCACTTGAATGCCAACCAGACAATAGACCGATATTTACAGAGCAGACACATTGGAGAGCAATCCTGGAAAGAATAATGCGCATTGCCCGCGTATTGGCGGAGCGGAACTTGGCATTTTGGGGAACTTCTGATCAACTGTTTACTTCAAATATTGAAATTTTTTTAGCCCTTGCAAAACTATTATGCAAATATGACATTGTAATTTTAGAACATCTGCTCCGTGTCAGAGCAAAGGATACAACTGACCACCACTGTGGGAAAACAATTCAAAATGAAATTATTAATTTATTGGCCAAGCAGGTGAGCTGCAAAAAGGTCAAGAGTATTTTTTTTAAAGAAAAATCTGTATCCGTATGCCAGATATATATTTTCTTGGATACATACCTGTAACTGACTGTCATGGCCAAGGCTATGATAACAGTGCCAACATGACAGGCAAAATTAATGGCGTTTAGGCCAACATAATAAAAAGGGATTCAAGGGCCTTTTTTGTACCATGTGGATGCCAAAGCCATAGAGCAAAGAAGATAGCAGATGGAAATGATGTAGAGACTATATTTAATATGTCACAAATCCAAATTAAAAAGCTTCTTATACCCATAAAGGGCGGATGAGCCAGTTATGGATCCAAAACTTCAACGTGTTGGTGGACACTGCAATTAATTCAATGGAGAAAACTTGAAATGCATAAAAAATGGGGCTTTCTGTATATCATCAAGGGTCATCAGTCAAGAGAAGAATTATTGGAACCCAGCATAGCACTGGAGAAGTCTCTGACTTATGTCACAAAAGGCTCAATTCAGAGACACATTCGTCCAGGCTTCCGTAGCTGTCTGTGAAAGTTTTGGTGGGTGTTTGTAATTTTTTTGCTTTGTTTTCGTTCATTTTTCATTCGTACGAACGTTCGAGAATGCGCTTTCGATGAACGGAAGCAAATCGGAACATTTCCGTTAGTTCGGATCATTTTCCAAGCAAAATCGGAAATTTTCCGTTCGTTCTGAAAACTTCTGTTGTTTTGGATGAGTTTCCGTCTGATTCAGAGAGCTGATTTCCGACGGATCACCACCCTATAAATCCGTTTCATTTCCGATCCACTTACGGGACCTTTGAGGGCTCGGATTGCTATTGTTGAACATGTTTTGCGGCTATGTGGAGGAGTCTGCGCGCCTTTAGCACCAAGGCATTGCACGTATCAGCATGACCGAGGCCATAAATTGTATAGCAATGCATACCTAAATCAATACATTTCATGTATTCCTTATAGATGCATTTTAATGCTGACCTTAATTAGTCCTTAGCATGTAAACATTTATTTTTCCACACATCCATATAATTGCTATATTTTTTTAGACTTATGTCCTTTGTGAATTATATTTGGATTGTTGAACTTGAATCTTAATTTGTTGTAGGAGTTATTGTTTTAGTTGGTTACCTTTGCTTTGTGTAATTATTTTATATTTGGTTGCAGGAACCGCAGAATGTGCCAGTCGCCCTTGCTCCTGATGCCCGTTCTTTGCCTGCAGAATGCGGGCCAGGGGTTCTCTAATCGGGTGTTTGGACCATACGGGGGGGGCACTGCAGTATGACCCCAACAAGGTTATACCAATATTTTAATTTATGTTTTTTAACAGGGACCACACGTGCCAGAGTGGCATAACTGAGTGTCAGGGTCCTTCAGTTGGTGGGCGAGATGCAGGAGCTGTGCAACTCGTTGGGGACCACAGATGAAGAATAATGTTCTGTGGCCTGCCATTGCTATGTATTTTTGTTTTTTATAGTTGTAAAAATGTGAAATTTTCAAAATTGTTTAAAATGTTATATTTTATGATGGAATAAAAAAAATGTTACATTGTCATTTCATTTACAAAATACATTAACACAAAACTAATGGGCCCAGAAATATTTAAAGATGAATATTCACATGACCGAGAAGTGATTTGGGTAAGTTTTAGGGGGCTAAAATGGAAGAAGAACCTAACCGAGAAGTGGTTTGGGTGAGCTTTAAGGGTCCAAAAGAGAAGATGGAGGATAGTGCTAAGTGATTTAGCTAAACATTGTAGTAGAAGTGAGGGTGGCAAATATGTAGGCGAGCACTTTAATGAGTTAAGTTTGTAGTGCGCAGGCGCAAGATCGTAAGGATTCCGTCTGGACGATTATTTTTTGTAAAATGGAAACAGAATCTATCGGGAAACATAAAGGATTCGTTGGAGGATACGATGGGAAAAGGGCAAAAATGAAAGCCTACGTTGTAACATGTGGAAATGAAACGGAAAAGTCTGGATGGAAAATGACATCCTCGTAATTCGTAATCTGCCGTATGAACGGACGGAAACTTTACACAAGGTTTTCAATGCATGCATAGAATCGCTCGTACTCTCATACGAGAACGGAAACATTTCACAAAAAAAAACAGATTGGCACGAAAACTGAAGTTTTTTTGTGTCTCTCTGAATGGAGCCTAAAGTCTACATGATTGCGTTGACACACCGCTACAAATTCTCGGCTTCCTAAGCAAAGCTAATCTCAAAGATGTTTTTGGAAACATTTGGATTACACGACTTCTGTGTACAATCCCGGGTTCTGTGGCCTCTGGTAGTTTAGTTTCTCAAAGCTAAAGCTCATTAAGACATATTTGCGGACTATGACAGAGGACAGGTTGTCCTCACTTGCAGTTCTGTCAAATGAAAATGATGGGCTTAAACAAAACAATTGATGAGTTTACCAAAGTTAAAGCACGAAAAGTATTACTTTAAATGACAGTACTTTTTAGTTTCTTGTTATTTATGTATAATGTATTTATTCCCAAAATACATTTCATGTTACAATTAAAAAGTGGCAAATGAAAAAGTGGCAAACCCCAAAGTTAAAGTACTTGGAATACTCTTTTGTACAATTATTTACAGTTCATATATTTATTGATGCTGATTCTTTCATAGAACCATATGGCTCTATAATACAGTGGAGATGCTTATGACTGCATCCTCGTCTGGTGCTGGGTCTGATGGTCCTGAGTTATTGTTATCCTTGTCAATATTTTTGGAGCTGTCCTCAAGTACTTTGCAGCTTTTATTATCAGTATTGCTTGTAGTTGTCTCACAAAAAGCCTCGTTCACATAAGCAAACTGATTCTTGTTGGGCAGCCCTGACCGCCTGAGAAGAAAATATTCCAGAAAGTCTTCCTCTTCTGGCTCGCTGTTGAGCTGGTTGATTGCCATGGAGGAAATAATGATGAAGGCAAAAAAGGCAATAACTACAATGATAAATATGGCGGCATCGGGATCATCTGTGTACGCAATGTTGGTTGTGTTACTAGGAATGACTATGCTTGTGTTTGGGATCTTTGCTGTTGTGCTATGGTCCATCATGCCATTCCAGGGAGACACTGGAAAATAAAACATGCGCTCATTAGTGTACTTCTAATAAGGAGTTAATTAATTTTGCCAAAGTTTAGAGGTAGTATTTGAATTTTATTAAGGATATTATTTGTAAAGTGCCATCATCTTCTGTAGCGCTGTACAAAGCAATGATCACAGACATGGTACAACATACAGTACATAGACTATTGAAAATGACGCATAATGAATATACTGAAAGCAAAATACATTTGGAGAGAGCCTTGTCCTTATGAACTTAAGTCTAAAGGATAAGGAGTGGGAACTAAGGGGAATCATCACAAACAGTTAGTCCCAAACCAATATGAACCAATAACAGCACAGAATTCCTCCAAAACGGCGCACTTGGGTAATATCCAAAAAAAGCATGCTTATCCACAGTTGGTCACGCGTACCCTCCACCACTCAGATGTCTGCTTACCAGATTTACATTCGTGAGCGCATATACAGCATTCCAAAATCCTTGATGATACTCATAACAGACAACCGGACAACCAACACACACTGCTTCAAGGTGGTAGTTGGCAATACACTTAGTGCATTAGGTGACCGCAGAAAAAGAACATAAACAAATCTAGTGCAACCCCATCATTAAAAATGGTAACTAATAATACAAATATGCACTTACAAATCGTAAAAGTCAGGAACGCAAAATGTTAAAATTCACTGGGCAATCCTCCTTTTTCCTTCCTCCACTACAGCCGTTAACGGAGATACAGGAATCCAATGCTCCTTTTTCCTTCCTCCACTACAGCCGTTAACGGAGATACAGGAATCATTTGAACGGAGATACAGGAATCATTTGATGTTGCCTGTGGCAACATCAAATGATGTTGCCACAGGCGAAGGTATCCATAAGAGGTTAAATCCTCTAAAAATCATGTTGCTACTGCCCCGCCTAACGCGTTTTCGCTGTTTTGAACAGCTTTTTCAAAGGCTCATTAGTTCATATTGGTTTGGGACTTATTCGGTATGAGATGTCTAGGACGTTGAAGCAGTTTGGAAGAGTCTATTTGTCAACTGAACTTTTAAAATTTGTTTTATGTGCGGTGGTATCCATCCTGTCTTTATACAAACAGTTAGTATTGAGTTTTTTGGCATGTGCCTTTTGTACTCTTGAATGAATAAGTGGGAGCTTAGGAGCGTTGGGGAGTGGCACATGAGAAATACTGGAGGCAAGAGTGGGAGGAGGTGACCAGAGTGGAGGACCGGAGAAGGAAGATAACAGAGCGGAGGCTATGTCTAGGTTGAAAATATAGGCCGGAGCCTGGCTCTAGAGAGCTTAGTAGGTCATAGTTAAAGACTTAAACAGGATTCTCCGTGGGACTGGCAGCCAGTAGAGAGACTGACGGAGGAGAGTAAAGCTAGAAAGTGAGCATTAAGATGGATAAGGAGAGAGTTCAGGATAAACTGGAGGGATGCCAGTCTGTTAGCTGGTAAACCTCAAAGAAAGATGTTGCAGTATTCCAATTGGGATATGACTAGGGCATATATTATTGTTTTAGTGGTGTTGGGTGAGAGAAGGGAATGGATGGAGGAGAAGTTGAAGACATCAGGAGGATATGAGGAAGTGAATATGAAAGGGCTGAGTCCAGAATGACCTAGGCAAAGATTGGATGGGTGTCCCAGTTAGCCCCAAAGCAGCGTGGGCCACAGTAAAATGTCCTGGGTATCCTTATGGCTACCCCATAGTCAACCTTCTAATTTACAGTCGAAACTCAGAAACCAGACTTCAATCTAACAGTCCATGACTTGCCTGAAGTGAGGTCCCAGCCCACCCTAAGGAGGCACAGGTCACGAGCCACCTCTGCTGTCTTTATGGTCATGTACTGTAGCTAGGGCCCGGATGTAATGCAGTCTCCCAATTTTCTCATTCAGACCAGGAGCCTCAGCGTGGTGCGGCTTAGCATGGCATAGGTGTGTTGGGTGCATCTGTTCCTCTGGAGCAGTGGTTCTCAATCTTTCTAATGCCGTGACCACGCAATACAGTTCCTTATGTTGCGGTGACCCCAAACCAAAAAATAATTTTGGTGGCTACTTCAAAACTGTAATTTTGCTACAGTTATGGTTCGGAATGTAAATACCTGATATGCATTATGTATTCTCATTGCTACAAATCAAACAAAATTTAAACATAGTGATTAATCACAAAAACAATATTTAATTATATGTTGAGAAATATTTATTACTAAATCCAACAAATAACATTTCACCATGGCATAGCATGTGTCCGAAACTGTCATTTCTCCGCCTCTTATTGAAATTAATAGGAGGTTGCAGCGGATTGTGTGGTAACTCGAGATTCTCGGGAGCTCTCTTCCACAAAATCCACCGCACTCACAATGAAATCAAGGAGGCGGATTCAATGCCGGAAACTGCTGATTTCAGCAGTTTCCTCATTCAGAATATGGGAAAATAGTGGGAGATATGGGAGATAATTATACATTGGGGAAGAGTGTGAACTATATCTTATAGTGGTCTCTTATAGTATAAGACCGATGTAGTTTACATTGTGTAAATGTATGGTGCTTTGTATAAGTGTAAGCTGCTTTGTGTACTGTGTAATGATTACACTTACACTGTATTGTGTGTATGGTGTGTGTACTGTTTTTACATTATTAACCTTTTTTACACTTTTTTTTACTCGCAGGCTCTCTTGCCTCTCCACCTCCTAGGCTTCTGTCCTCCGGCACTTGCTGCGTCCGCCCACTGATGATGTCAGCAAGCGCCAGACACACGTAATGTGCTACTTGGACTGTGGAGTGTTCCCCCTGCTTCCCCCGCCCCTTAGGCCCCGTACGGATGAGGCACGCAGGCATTCAGTTTGGAACGTGCATGCATAACAGCGTGCGTTCCAGCTGAATAGCGCTGCTGCAGACGTTAGCGCAACTTCTCAACGGCTAAAGCCATCGGAAATATGTATTTTTTAGGCAACCCCTGTGTTTCGGTTGTTCGACCCACAGGTTGAGAACCGCTGCTGGAGCCTTAAGCAGAAGCACAGAGGGGCTGTATATATATGTATTGTAAGTCTGTTTTGGAGCTCCAGCAGTGACAAATGTCAGGTGGGTTGCAGTTGGTGTCGGGGTTGTGGTTTCCTTCAGCAATGGTTACAGCCATGGAGTCATTGGTTGCACCCACTTTTGCCTATCCCCTGACAACTTCAGGTCTTACAATGACATCACAAGACCATCGGTGGCCTTGGGTGGACGGCATCAGGTTGCCCTTAATGTATCACCTGGAAAGAGGGCTTAGCGCTTGTGTACATCCAGTAGGTAAGCCTTAAAATATGTTAGTAAGAAAGGAGCATACGAACTTATAGGGCGTCGGTACTGGCTGATTCTGGGAACATTTGGTAAATGATTAAAGGCCTTTTCTATCTTGAGGAGTATGTTAGGGTAGAAGTGCCCTGAAACTTGCTATCTGGGATTTGCATTGGGTCTATGTACTGGGCACCTATCAAAAGTATACAAAGCACCTTTGGCAATGCATATCATCTCTTCTAAGACATAGGAATTTTATAGGTAGGGGTCAATCTTCTTTTTACTCAGGTGCTGCTTCTGTGAGGTCAGTGGCTGGATGTAGTGCTGGGCCTTTTATGATCCACAGTATAAGTGGGGGGATACCTGCAAATTAAAATCCCCCCTAAAAATCATACCCACATTTTCCCAGGTGCAGAAGTGTCCCTGTTAATGATTTAGGGTCCCGTTCACTGTGTGCCACATTCTGACAAGGTTGGTTGGCATATCATTTGGTGTGGTGTTCCTCTGCTTTCGAGACTAAATTGTTTACAGTTGTGGGTTTGCTTGCTTGTCATGGACAGACAGATTGTGCAGAGGGTGGGATCCTGGCTTTTAGGGTGAGAGGACAGTAAGGGTCAGGAATCTACTCAGCCAAACCTTTTACCAAAAGGGCAAAACAATGGCAAGGCAGGTGATAAAACAGTCAACTCAGGGGTTTATTCATCAAGGGATAGCGCCATGTGAGGGGTAGTGCCTTGTAAGCGGCAGGCAGCGTCTGGTGAACGCTGGGCGCTGTACGCAATACCACATTTATGAAGGTGATTCTGGTGAGCGACTCTAACAACACCACGATTCCTCATTACAGGCGGCTCAGCTTATAGCACCGGAGCTCTGGCTTCCAGAGCGCCAGGTATTATCTGTCGCTACCTGTCACTCTCCCATACATTTCAGTGGACGTTCCTTTTCTTCTGTTTAAACAGGGATTTTTGTGTTTATTTTTTTTCCCTAAAAACCTGTTTAGGGGTTACCTCTAAATACCCCCTATAGCTGGTCCCACAGAGACTAAAAATTGCACTAACCAAATCATTAACATCAAAAAGAATTTTATTGTAGCCATTTAAAACCAATTAAAACCAAAATGCCGTGTCATAAGTGTTATTCACCTCCAGGGGGTGCTGTCTCTCTAGTAAATACATACAATGTAAATGGCATATAATTAAAAAAGTCTTATACCTCCGTGCAAATCTTTAAACAATCAAAAGTGCTAATGCTTTATAAAGTAAAACATGTGCAAAAAGTTATGACCCAATAAAGGAATAAAGTGAAGTAAGAGAAACACACAGAACATATACTACTGACCACTATTCTTATACATCCATGAGGTGCTGGCAGCGCCCCACGCAGAAAGCCTACGCGTTCGAGACCTCCAGGTCTCTTATTCAGTGCAAGGTGATTTTTTTTTTCCTCTCAATTAATTGTGTCACTTCTCCTGGCCTAGAAAGAGTCATTATTGAAAATGTTTTTGTATATTTAGCTATAGAGTGCTCGTAGGGCAACGGGCAAAAAGGTGTGGGCGGCACCGACGCATTGTGTGTAAGGTGCACTGCTCTGTGGGCTATTACCCAATCAAACCCAATTTATAGTGTAGGGTGACCTCTAAACACCCTAACATTTACCCACACAGAGACTGACTATTGCACTCAAAGAGTAAATTTACAAATACATTTTATTATGAATTAAAACCAGATTAAAAACAATATTACTGAGCCATATGCATGATTAACCACCAGGGGGCGAGCCTCCTCACAATCAATACAGTGTAATTCAAATATATTCTATAGTGATTTTATAAAGATTAAATATACATATTATATACACAACTGTACACAACCTACCCAACATATGAATTAATATATCTATTAATTAACCCTAACCTATACCTAATAAAGTGTCAGTGCTTCCATCCCAATTAGAATCTGTGCAAAAGATATTCAAATCCACTCAAGGTAGAAGAGTAGACAGAGACAACACATAACCAAAAAAGTGCTTACTGTTTACCAATCAAGAAGAGGGCCCCCCCGACTGGAACCAACGCGTTTCGAGTCCCGAATGGACTCTTGCTCACGGCCAGTATTTGCTGCTCCTGAAGACTGGTGGATATGTGTTCAAAAACAGACTTTAATCACACAGCGTCCCCAGCTCTATGCTATAGCGACCAGATCCAGAGGCTGTGTGTCCGTCGCAAAGAGCTGGCGCTACCTCTTGCTCCCTGCAACGCTGTACTGGCTTTAGAACGCCAAACATACATCTCATTCATCAATCCTGGCCAGGTTACTACAGCGACTGAGGCGCTCTGTTACAGGGACAGGGACTTACTCTGTTACAGGGACTGATAGCCGATCACAGCATCTTAGTGCCTATGTACAGACGCTCATCTGCCGATACCTAGCGCTAGTAATGAATCAGCCTGCCCATTATTACATTTATAAAACCTTCCAGCAATCTTTGCTTCCTCTGCTACAGTGCTGTGTCTGAGCAATCCAACGTGATGCTACCAAGCAGACTTCATGAAGCCAAAAAGGAGTCCCACATGATAGAGAGTGGTGGGGAACCCAAAAGCTCTAAGGTTTTTTTTTACCAATCAAGCAGAAGACAACTCTTCGCTACATTGCCAATATGGAACACTCCCTTAATAAATCATGTTGAGTGGCGGTATCACGTTGTGGGACATTATCGTTACTCTATTGAGTGTTCTGAGAACTAGATCACATTACTCGCCCACTGAATCATTTCTAAAATTTCTTAAGGTGTAACAACCTATAATTTAGCAGGAATGCACCCTGAATATGTCATGCTAAACCTTTCGTTGTTTGGTAAGCACAACTTCCACAATAGTTTAGTTGTAGCCCTATTATTCTGATTACCTTGAAACCTGCAAACAAACCAGATCTGCCAACTCAGGCATGTCTTTCCACACGCAGCCACAAAGAAATGGACACCCAAACCCCAAAACAAAGCCAGAAGCAGCCTATACCAGCTATACCTGTAGAGCTAATAGACTTGCACTGTAACACGTACTGGATAAAACACCGCAGACAGGAATTTGGTTTGGTGAGGAACAATTGCCTGCACCAAACTGCATAGACCTGACCGGGCCCAGAGAAAATAATGACCAGGAATTTCTTTACAATTACGTTTTGCAAGTGAGAACTGCACTAAACTGCCCCCAAACTGCTGTGACTGGGCCTGTAAACATGGGGAGGCCGATTCATTAACAGCGGCAGGTAGCGACAGTTGAGCGGCTGTAGCGGCATTTTCAGAGCTCCCGCTAGAGTCGCTGTGCTTGGCCGTTGTTCGGTTGTTGATAGCGTCGGTTTGCCGTAATGTTGAATATTGGGTGAGGAGTCGCTATTTGACAGGTTCCACGCTATATGGGAGCGCATGATAGCGACTGGCCATAGCGACCGACTCCCACCTTATTCATTAACAAATCACTCTCAAAAAATTCTCGCGCTGTAAAATGCATGTTTAAACCCCAGAGCGCTGGCGGCGATGGGTTAAAAGTAGTTTTTTAACCCCCAAACAACCATATTTTTGGAAACCAAAAAAAACAAGTTTTTTAAATAATTTTGTAATATGAATACATTAATATC
This sequence comes from Gastrophryne carolinensis, assembly GCA_027917425.1. Taxonomy (NCBI): domain Eukaryota; kingdom Metazoa; phylum Chordata; class Amphibia; order Anura; family Microhylidae; genus Gastrophryne; species Gastrophryne carolinensis. The sequence continues at coordinate 487,139,089 of CM051236.1, read as the reverse complement.
AGACCTGTAATATCAATTCTGTACAATTTTTTTTTTACCTTAAAAAAATTATCTACAATGGCAGAAGTGGTCACAGAATTTTTCAAAAAAACAAAAAAAAAACAATTAATTATGAATATTTAAAGATTGTTCCATTGAAATGCATTGGAGAGCGCCAGGTAGCGAGAGGTCATACCTGTCGCTGTTCAAGGTCGGACACTGGCGCTGTGGGCTGAGGCTGGAATGATGATGAATGAGTCGCTATATGGCGCTATCTCAGTCGCTAAGCAGGATTGGCTTGATAAATGTGTGATTGTGGTGGGGAGCCGGCATTCTCGTGGCGGGGCCCGTCATTACCGGCCGCTCACCAGTCGCTACCTGTCGCTATCCCTTGTTAAATAAGGGCCTACGTTTTTAATATATAGTGGCATGGCTACTACACGCTACCTTTTTTTCATTCACTGTAGGTAACCTTCCCAATAATATTAACATTCTGAAGAAAACGAGGAAAAAAATAATTGGGCTGCCAGTACAGTCCCAAAAGAAACCCCTAAAAAAAAGCTGCACTCAATAAGAATTACAATTCTATGACAAGCCTTTAGTTAAACAACAACATTACAACATCAAGGACCGAAGACAGTTAAAAACGGATAAAGTGCTTTGGAGATGGACCCTTCAATTATATTAACAATACATTATTTAAACCAGTGAGGAGAGAAAAAAAAATAGTTGACTCGCCCTGAAGAAGTGACTCGGTGACGCCACGGAACGCGTCGACGGTGAGGTGGGGGGACGTGGCTGCTGCTCCGTTTTGGACATGTGAGAGACATGTGAGATATGTGAGACATGTGAGAGCTTCATTGTTGTATTATGTGCTTTATGTCTGTTTATCTTTACCTGGCTGGTCCTCATATATTAACGCATACATTTTGCACATTGCACTAGGAATGAGGGTATAGGTAGGCATATAAATTTTGTAGATATGGGTTTTTTATTATCTTTTTGGGATTCATTGTTCATTGTATGATTTTCCATTGATTGCACACATAATAGATATTGTCCAGCTGGAATTAGATTGGATATATTTTTTGCATAATTAGGCTATGATACTACAAATGTGAGCAGCATTTATGTCATTCTGTTGCCCCTCCCCCCCTTTTTCAGGTTGTTATATGTTTTTTAGTATAGTCTTATCATTGTTTATACATGCTTCAATAAAATTGTATATTTTTGATAAAGTAGTGGTGCCACTGGGTTTGTTGGGGTCAGTTGTTTGGGGGTTTGTGGGATCCCCTGGAGTTAACCATATAGTGTAAAATATATATATATACACCTACCCTCCAGTGCAGCACACCAGTTACAAACATTTATAGAGTTGGTGCGGTCTTGCTTTTTCTTTTTGTTCTTAATCTGTAGCACTTTAAGACTGTACTTATTAAATTGTTGATTGAAAATTTGATTATATACTTCTATGAATATTAGAGCCATATAATTGAAGAGTTCATCTCCAAAGCACTTTAACTGCCTTCTGTCCTTGATG